>JAUZSX010316668.1:0-11926 GCA_034780655.1 Idiosepius hallami | reverse complement strand
AATATCCTACAAGGAATTTTATATATCAATAAATAAAGAAACCTAATTAGAATTTCTTCTACTCTTAACTTAAATAAATTGCTTTCAGATAGTTCTTACAAAGCAAAAAAATCCAGCATTAAATATCCTACAAGGAATTTTAAACAAAGAAAAATAATTAGAATTTCTTCTACTCTTAACTTAAATAAATTGCTTTCAGATAGTTCTTACAAAGCAAAAAAAATCCAGCATTAAATATCCTACAAGGAATTTTAAATAAAGAAACCTAATTAGAATTTCTTCTACTATTATAACAATTCCTCTATTACACAAAGTATTTGTCTAATGCAGTGATTCCTGACCTTTTTGAAAGCCCCACACCCCTACAATATTCTAATATGTTCTCGCACCCCTTACAGTTCATGTAATGAGCTATTGTTTTAAGCTTTCTTGATTCCATAGGGGGAACATAGGGCCACAACGACAACATCTGCTGTCATTGCGGTTTCAGTAACTTTTTTCCTTTTAACAAGGGTTGTTAGCCTTATTTTAACCTCAAACCTTGAAGACCAGTACAATACCTGTTATTCTAAAGTGGTCACCCATCTTAGTACTGAACAGGCTCTACTTTGCTTAACTTCAGTGATCTAACAGGAACCAGTGTCTCCAACATGACTTGACCATACTTTCGACCAGCTATATACAGTACCTGATATTCCTAAGTGGTCACCCATCTTAGTACTGAACAGGCCCTACGTTGCTTAACTATGGTGATCTAGCCGGAACCAGTGTCCCCAACATGACTTGACCATACTTTCAACCAGCTATATACAGTACTTGATATTCCTAAGTGGTCACCCATCTTAGTACTGAACAGGCCCTACGTTGCTTAACTTTGGTGATCTAGCGGGAACCGGTGTCTCCAACATGACTTGACCATACTTAATGATTTATTGACAGTGTTTTTAATACAAAACAAACAAATTATAACTCATCTCAAACTGCCATGATTACTGCCCCACAACCCCTGGTTAGAAAACCCTGGTCTAATACTATCAGACTTTACTAGTGTTAAGGAAAACTGGCTAAATGGATAACATTAAGACAGTGGCGTAGCAAGGAAGGGGCGTAGAGGGCGGTCTGCCCAGGGCTGCGCAAGCCAGGGGGGAGGCATTTTGAGGGGCTAAAAATAGATAATAGGAAAAAAATTATGTGTGCAATTATACTGTTTTTAAACAGAGTTTTAACTGTCATTAGTTTATTGAAAAGAAATATTTTAGGTTGAATATAGTTAATGAGTTTGTGTTATGTGTGCAATTATACAGTTTTTAAACAGTTTTTAACTGTAATCAGTTCATTGAAAAGAAATATTTTAGGTTGAATATGGTTAGATCATTAATTGTAGTTCCATGAAAACAAATATTTTTAGTTAGTTTTTTTTTTTAAATTTTCGATATTAACAGATTATCAGTTGTCGAGGGTGGTGAGCAAATCTTACAACCCCCCAAGGCGGCAGAAACTGTCGCTACGCCACTGCATTAAAATGTTCAAGAATAAAGGTTTGTAAGGAAAGCATTGTAGCAATCAAATCCCTTCAGAAGTCAAAGTCAATCTAATAAACATCTGTGTTCAATTAGCTTTGCTTTCAAAATAGAAATAGATAATTCTTTACACATTGCACATATATTTATAATTACTAATCAGTCATGCCAGCAAAATAAATACGATCCCATTTTTAGTCTGTCCATTCATTTATCTGATCTCTTATCACCTCTTCAGAATCATCTTCTAAGCAGGATATCTCCCTCATTCTGATATATACATATATTATGTTTACTTGGTGAGCACCAACCAAAGTTTGGCACAAGGCCTTTTTTATTAGTATATTATATTTACTTGGTGAGCACCAACCCAAGTTTGGCACAAGGCCCTTTTTATTAGTATATTATATTTACTTGGTGAGCACCAACCCAAGTTTGGCACAAAGCCATTTTTATGTGATCTTACCCGGGTTTTTTTATATTCGGTGTTACCCTTCACCTAGATGAGCTGCTCGCCAGAGTTAACAAGCCCCATCTGCCCAAGGCAGCTATAGGTGAATGTATTGGTTTTTGACTGGGATTTGAACTCGCATAACACGATATCAGAGCCCTAGCTTCTACCAATGCTCCATTAAACCAAATTAAATATATCCTAGATAATTTTTACAAGTTCGGCTAGTTCATGGTGGTCTCGTGGTCGAATACGACTGTCCTCTGTCTTACATTTGGGAGGACGGCTGTGCTTGATGTCTTTTAACGCAGGAAGACTGATGCACCAGCAGTCGCCACACAGCCCCTTGGCAGAGGAAGACCTGGTTCCAAAGGCATGAAGAGAACCATGACGACTGGAAGTCATCCTCTGTTGCAGCCTTCAGTGCCATTGTGTCACTGTGAACATCATCCACCACATCTACCGTTGAAGTCGTCTACTATTTAACCCATAGCTGGAGGGAAGATAGGAGTATTAGTCGACATGTTAACATAGACGGAACAACTAGGATTCGAACCCTCATAGTACGGTTCCAAAGTCCGATTGTCTATCCACTGGGCCATGTCGACTGCCTCGATGTTCAGCTAGTTAATCTTTAATTATCAACAAAGTCATTTAATATTCCTAATATTAGAAGATAATTTTCGTTCCTTAAAGTAAATACCTTTTAGTAAAGTTAAAGATTTCTGATGTTCTGAAATTTGAATGTTTATGTTGCTTATTTGATAAAAATGTTTAACTCCAGATTTTATGGATTTTAAAAAAATCCATCAACTATTACACCTAGTGGTGTGTTGGGCAGCAGATTTGTTTTTGTTTGCTGTTTCCATAGCATACTTGTTTTACAAGAAAGAGTCGCTAGCCTTATACTCAGTCCCCAAACTGGAGGACCTTTTGTGGGCTTTACAAATCAGTGTTGCCCTTCACATAGATGAGCTATTCTCCTGAGTTAACAAGCCCTATCTGCCCAAGGTGGGTAAAAGTAGATGCAATGGTTTTGACTGGGATTTGAACTCACATAATACAATTCCATAGTCCGAGCTATTACAAATGCTCCACCTCAACCCCTGGGTTTTAAAATAAGAACATCTTTTCCACTGCTAGTATACATTCTTTGCTCTAATTAACACTAAATCTTATTCACAAATTGAATTCATCTCACTAAAAAAATTTCATAGCAAAATAGTTTTAGGTTTTCTTCTACTGAATAAAGAATTTGTAAACTCACACAAAGAACAAATGAGTTATTCTCCACTATGAGTTTTCATATGTAATTTTAGAGATGAGTTTCGTAAAAATGCAGATCCACATACTTGACAAGTAAAAGGCTTTTCGCCAGTGTGTATCATCACATGCCTTTTCAAATTTGATTTTTTGGTAAATAATGAACCACAAAGTTGGCAAGTAAAAGATTTTTGTTCCGAAGGCTTTTGCAAAGGTTCTTTTAGGCCTTGAATATGAGAAACTATCGATGATATTTGATCATTAGAAGAAACTTGTCCTCCAGTATGTTTTTGACTATGACTTTTTAAATTTGAACTTGTTGCAAAAGTTAAGTAACACACTTGACAAGTGAAAGGTTTTTCACCTGTATGTGTTCGTAAATGGATTTTTAGGTTTGAATTACGAGCAAATGCTGAACCACACACTTGACAAGTAAAAGGCTTTTTGCCAGTATGTATTAACATATGGCTTTTCAAATGAGAATTTTGTGCAAATACTGAACCACACACTTTACAATTAAAACGGTTTTCTCCTGTGTGTGTTTGCATATGTCTTTTTAGATATGATTGTAATGCAAATGCTGATCCACATATTTCACATGAAAAGGGTTTTTCTCCGGTATGTATTAGCATGTGGTTTTTATAATTTGAACTTTTTAAAAATGATGACCCACATACATTACAGTTGAAGGGTTTTTCTCCTGTGTGGGATCGTAAATGAATTTTTAGAAGTGAATTCTGGGAAAATACTGATCCACACACTTGACAAATAGAAGGTTTTTCTTCAGTATGTATTTGCATATGCCTTTTGAAGCTTGAATTTTTAGAAAATGATAAACTGCATTCTTCACAATTGTAAGGGTGGTCTATTGAGTGGGTTTGTAAATGAATTTTTAGATAGGAATTTCGTGAGAATGACGATCCACAAATTTGGCAAGTGAAAGGTTTTTCTCCTGTATGTTTTAGCATGTGACTCTTTAAATGATAATTCTGTGAAAAAGCAGAGCCACACTCTTCACAAGTAAAACGTTTTTCACCCGTGTGCATTCGCACGTGTCTTTTCAGATCTGATTTCGTTGAAAACGCTGATTCACAAACTTGACAAGCGAATGGCTTTTCTCCGGTGTGCGTTCGTACATGACATATCAAAAATGCATCTTTTGAAAATGCAGAACCACACACTTGACAAGTAAAGCGTTTCTCACCTGTATGTGTTTTCACATGCTTTTTCAGATCTATTTTGTTTAGAAATGTTGAATCACAAATGTGGCAAGTAAATTCTCTTTCGGCATGCATTTGCATGTGGCGTTTTAGATTTGCATTCCTCAAATATGCAGAACCACAAACTTGACAAATAAAACGTCTTTCATCTGTATGTGTACTTATATGTTTTCTCAGATCTAAATTATTTGGAAATTCTGAAAAACACACTTTACAAATAAAATGTTTATCCTCTGTATGTATTGATATATGTCTTTTTAGATCTGCATTTCGAAAAAATGCTGATTTACACACTTGACAGGTAAAAGGTCTTTCCCCTGTATGCAGTCGCATATGTCTTTTCAAATTTGAATTCTTTGAGAATGTTGTTCCACACAATTTACAAGTAAAAGGTTTTTCTCTTGTTTGTTTTTCCATGTCTTTTTAGATTTGAATTCAAATTATTATTTACACAATTTACAAGTAAAAGGTTTTTCTTTCTTTACATATTTGCCCGTTCTTAAACATCTTAGATTCATGCAACTATTTTAAAGAGCTTTCTGGAAAGCCTACTTTTGACAGTTTTGTTGCCCAGAGTTCAATTTCCTGAAAATCTTTTGTCAAAAATGTCTTCTTGAATTTCTTAGATTAACTTTTTCATTGCTTTTTCCAAATCCTTTTTTTCTGTGAATAAAAAAGAATTATTGATAAACAAAAAAATAGAAATTCAGATAAAATTTTTGGTAATACTGCATATGAACACCCATGGGTGCGATATTTAGTGATAATAGTTTAAACTGCATATGAACACCCATGGGTGCGATATTTAGTGATAATAGTTTAAACTGCATATGAACACCCATGGGTGCGAAAATACACTAATACCCAATTAATCTCTTACGCAAATATTATCAGTGTTTATCTATTGTTATAAAACTTAGCTTGTGTTTTGGGAAAGCTGTCTAAATATATCATATGGTATATCTTTTAAGGTGCTCCGTAAGCCAATAAAGAAATCTAATGATTGAGAAGAAATGAATGTGGGAAAAGTTGAGGTTTTGACAAGCTTGTTTGAAATAAAACTCACTTTTTATATTGGATAAGAAATAAAAGATATTCTTTTTTTTTTTTTTTAAAGTTGAGGAGGAGGATAAGGAATGGAAGTCAATGATTATCCTTTGGGATTTTTAAAGCTAGAATATTTAACCTATTTAATTAATTTTTGGATTTGATTTCTTGTGCAAATGAAACGAACAGATTATGACACACTTGATGATGACATACAAGAAAGAATTCTTTATTTCAAAGCAGAAAGTTGATATTTGAGTAAACTTCAAACAAAAACAAGCGCAATAATGATCACCACCTATTTGAGTAACATTGATTTTATTTGCAAATTTGATTCACAACATTCTAAAGCAGGATGCCCAGCTCGTCAGCTTGTCTCGATTATTTATGCAAGATGATAATATTTTTTCATGGAAACTGTTCACCATTTTGTAGCATTAGATTTTCTGGGCTCTCGGGTGCAATCGAATCGGGTGTCATTGCAACAGTGACTCAGGGTGGGCTCAGCTTAGGTAGATAACTTCGGGTATCCCTTCCAAACTAAAGGTGTAGGAGTGGAAAAATCTTTGACTCTGGAATCGTATTATATGAGTTCAACATAAAAAACAACAAATGTTCATTCATTCTTGTTCCTCAATAGCTTATAAAACCTGGTGTTTTTTTAAACCTTTGAACCCTGATGTAAAAAGTGATAACTAGTGAAAAAAGACAATACGAAATTAGCAATTTAAAATAGAGATTTGAATTATCGTCCATGTTCTCTTTTTTGCTAGATAACCAGGTCCTATATATATATATATGTATGTATATTTATAAGAGAGGAGTGGAAACTGTATTTTAAATATGTATAACAAAAATAATTTTTGAATTTGAATTTTTTTAAAAATAGCAAGAGACCATAGAAATGGATTACATTTAGTTCATGAAATTGTGAATACATATATTAATGTGTAGAGTGAGATTGTTTAAATTTATAGTTAGAGTGCTCAATATCAGTGATAGACAATGTATATTAGTGAAGCGTAGACACAGAGTCAACGCCCTTCGATGACTGTTGTTTTTTAGACAAGGTTTAAATAGGGATTTAGGGATACTTAGCTTATATAGCTTTTTTAATGAACAATCTAATAAGAACAAAATTTTTTTACGTCATCATTTTTTACGTCATCATATTTTAAGAATTTTTGAAGACATTTCTTTTTCAAATATTAGCGTTTTTCAACAGATATTTTCATTTTTAATTTTTTTCTTCTTTCTAACCGTTTTTCCTGTCTAGTTCAGTAATATGTTTGAGAAAAAATAGTTACTTAGTTTCTGATGAAGGATCCAGGTGGATCCGAAACATCATAATAAAAAATATTATCAATACTTTCTTCAAAGTTTTTTATTTTATCTTCTTTTCATATATATATATATATGCCTTATATATATATATATATATGCCTTTCTGGAAGTACAAAGGATCAAAAACCTTTTTTATGGAATTTTTCATTTTTTTTTGTCTAAAGATATCTAAACATTTTATTTCAGCTAAAAGAAATTTGTTAGTTGATAGCCATTAAAATTTCCATTAGTCACAATCTATTTTTTCTCTCCCCCTCCCCCCCTTTACGCCATTTTCTTTTTTGGTGTTGAGATTATTTATTTTAATACAGGAACAAGAAGCCTTGGATGTACAATAATGAAATCAGTGCAAAGTCTCTCTCTAAGACCCTCTGTCTATCTCTCTTCCATGTTTGTTCCACTTAGTCACTAACTGGTGGGCTGGAGCAACCTTCATGCCGTCCCCCCCCCCGCCAAAAAAAAAAAAATAAAGTAGCTATAAACCAAGGACAATGAAAGCATAAAAAAATTAAGATCTCTTTGAATTGTGTTAAAGATGTAAAGAGAAAACTTTGGAACAAGAATAGGCATGCTTAACAAAAACAAATGAAAAAAATGCCAAAGTTAATGAGAGAGAAGGAGAGAGAGAGGGAGAGAGAGAGAGGGAGAACAAGAGAGAGAGAGAGAGAACAAGAGAGAGAGAGAGAGAGAAAAGGAGAAAGAGAGATAGAGAGAAATAAAGAGATAGGGAGAGAAAGAGAGATTGACAGAAAAAAAAAGGAGAGAGAAAGAGATAGATAGAGAGATAGAGAAAAAGGAGAGAGGGAGAAAATGAGAGAGAGATAAAATTAAAGAGAGAGACCGAGAAAGAAAGACATAGAGAGAAAAGGAGAAAGAAATAAGGAAAGAAAGAGATAGAGATAAATAGAGAGAAAGATATTGAAAGAGAGAGAGAGAGAGAGAGAGAGATAGAAATGCAGATAGTGAAAGAGAGAGAAAAGCAGATAAAAAGAGAGAAAGATATATATATAGAGAGAGAGACACACACACACACACACACACAGACAGAGTAGGGGGGGTAATTAAAAAAAGAACTAAAAAGAAAACCCCCAAATCCCCCAAAAGTAAGTCCACCAGAGAAACTAGTGTGCACAAGTGAAGGAAGAGAAATTGAATCAACTTCAGAAGAAGAATTAGAAAATCTAATAAGAAAATCTAATGGAATTACCAAAGTGGGAAGAGAAGTTTTTTACAGAAAACTGCAAAAAAACAAAACAAAAAAAAATCCCTGGGTTCAAATACCAATAGTGGCAATTAATTTAATCGTTATTTCTTCATTCACTCAGTCAATATAAGTGCATTATTTCCATTATTTGTAGCAGCCAGACCATTCTTCTTGATTATTATCATTTTACAAGCTTTACCATGCCCAACCTTCAATCCTTTGGTTTTTTTTATTATATCCATTAGTTTCAATTTCTAACATAATTGATTATCATATAATACTAATATAATTGTGATATTAATCACAGTTTCTTAGATATAAAGAGATTATTGGATGTGTGTTTGTATATCAAGTATCCTCGCAGTGAAGTTGGAGCATTGGGCAACGAAGTTAGAGCATTAGTAAAAGCTCGGGCTCTGGAATCGTACTACACGAGTTCAAATCCCAGTCAAATCCATTGTACTCCCCTTAAAAATGGCCTTCTGCCAAACTCGGTTAGTGCTGCTCAACAAGTAAATATAGTATCCTGGCTCTCCCCACCCTGCCGCAGAATGTGCCTTTCAGGCCCTCAGTCCACAAAATGCTACTGGCCCAACCTCTAACATACTGAATCCATGTTAAAGATTATCTAATATACTATTAAAACTCTAATTGTGGCATTTGAATAGGTTCTACATCCGGTTTTGAATTTACGGGCATGCGCATGGATAGATCAAGTAGGTGCTATATTTCCAGAAGAAAATATGAAATTGAACTGTGAACACTGGTATTTTTAAATGGTCACCAATCCTACTACTGGCCAGGTTCGACGTTGTGATCTGACTGGAACCGGTGTCTCCAATGCAACTTGACCGTATAAATCATTTCATCATTTTAGAAGTGGTGATCAATAAGTTTTCTTATTTTTTAAATTCTTTTGTTTTTTTTTTTCATTATAATTGAAGAAAAATATCTTTTATCACATAACAAAACTGTCATATTTTTTATTGTTACATTTGGTTTTAATAAAAAATTCAAGAGAGTTGGTAATTTAAAGCTTAGGTAAAATTATTATTTCAAGGAAAATACATTTTTTATTTCTATTTTTATCTATCTATCTATCTATATCTATATATAATGTCAATAGCTGTTTCATAATTGGCTAAATTTATAAAACATAGATGTAATTAGTCTATAATTTTATACAGTTAGAAATATTGAGCACTTTATTTTGCAATACAGCAAATACAATGTTTGTTCTCCAACCAATCTGAAAGTGGGAATGGTACCAAACTCTCTCTCTCCCTCCCACTCACACACACACACTATTCTGTAGGTCTTCATATATTATTAATACAAAACTTTCATCCATTTTCTAAATCACAAAAAAAAATAATAAAAAAGAAAAGATTGATATGCCTTTAACAAAACTAATCATTAATTATTTAATTATATTTTTTGGTGAGGAAGAATCCTTTTGAGATAAGGCTTCTTCATAATCTATGTATTAATTTCTTGCAGATTGTTATCAGTTTTCATTGTTGTTGAAGGCCAGAGGATGTGATTGTGAAATAACAATTGTAAAGATAAAGACAACAGTCTATAAGAAATTAATACATAGACGGATTATTTAGTTAAAAAAAATTATAAAAAATTTAAGATATAAGATTTTGTAATGATAGTGAAAGCAATCCGTAATATTTCGTGTTATAACTTCATTATTAAACCAATGACTATTGGTTTGATAATCAAGTTATAGCTCCGAAATATTACTGACTCAGTTGTATAGCAACAGTTTTTGCCGCCTGGGGTGGGTGTATGATTTGTGCCCCTCTCCAGACCACTGATAATCCATTAATGTTCAAATTCTAAAATGCCCTAAAAGTTCATTTACTTGGAACTACAATCGAGGATCTAACTGTATTCAACCTAAGTTATTTATTTTCATTGGAATGATGACATGGTTATAAACTCTGTTTAAAAACAGTATTATTATGCATATAAACTGCATTTTGGTTATAAAATTTTTGTTAGCTTTTTTACTATTATTTTTTTTGTTTTATTATCTATTTTTACCCCCTCAAAATGCCGCCCCCTGACATGTGCCCCTAGGGTGGACTGCCCCCTTAGCCTTGATATGTCACTGTACTGACTGCTACCACTAACGCATCATACAGCCTTGCAAAACTTTATATTTCATACTAATCCTATGATGCTTTAGAAGAACTACAATTTATTGTTATAAAAAATATGTTTATTTATTTATTTTATTCCCCCAGTGATTATTTAATTATTTATCATTTATTTATTTATTACTATAACACCTAGTGATCCCAGGATTCAACACAGACAACGTGTCCAAATCAGTAGATGCTTTTGTTAATCCCAGTTATGGCTTATAGAATTCTATTAATTTCGTTTTTTATTTTAATTTTTCTTCATTGAGAAAAAAATTATGGAGGTTATTGGCCCTCGTACATATTGTTAAGGTGGATATGCCTTTAAACAGACAGGAAAAACCTATCTGAAACAATCTGTTGCTATTGCTCAATATCTAGCATTATGCTCAGATTAGTTTTTAACCTGACTTGAGAAATAATGAAAGAGAGATTTTTGAAAGAAAATAAATTTACATTTACTTACACTATGGTCACGTTGAGTGAATCATAGCAGTTTTGTTAATTTTGGTGTTAAGTGTCTCTGGGTTAGATTTTGATGTTTGTTATTAATTCATTGACAGGTCTTGTCAATAATCGGTGTTGGTGGGCAAAAGGAATTTTAGCAATGGCCCTGGCTAATACAGTTGCACAAAAAGTGACCACTCTCTGCTTGTGTGACCGAATTCTTGTGTTTAAATGTATTTTGCTTTGCATGTCATCACGGCCGTGTGGCCTGTGTTTTGTAGCCTTGAAAAGGTTTCCACGAAAAAAGCCACCGAATGCTGAATCATCATTTAAGACCTCAAGCACACGTATGACAACACTACAACCATGTCCCTATTGCTGATGTCACACACACTGAGTCCTCCGTCAACTGGTCATTCAATGCAGGAATCCTTTTTTCCTGCATTATTATGTAACAAATATCCACACCCTGTGGTGCTGATATGTATCATGAATGTATCTGTTTAGGTATTTATATATATATATATTGGCACCCGAGGGTGTGAATAAAGAGAATTACTTATCTGTTTATTTTAAGCTGGCAAATGCTTTGCATAAGACTCGTATGCCTTTAAACGTTAGGGGAAGTCCATTTTTTTTTTTTCTTTTGTTTCTTTTTTCTTTTTTTTCTTCCTTTTATTTCTTTTTCTTTTCTTCCTTTCTTTTCTTTCTTCTTTTCTTTTCTTCCTTTCTTTTCTTTCTTCCTTTCTTTTTTTTCCTCCTTTCTTTTCTTTCTCCTTTTCTTTTCTTTCTTTTACATGTTCTTTTTCCCTTTCTTCTTTCCTTATCCTTTTCTTTTTCCTTCCTTTCTTTTCTTTTTTCCAATGCAAATTCAAATATTCCTAATTTTATGTGTCTTATATTTTCATTCTTTTTCTTTTTAAAAACTGCTAAGTTCCCAACCATAACACTTTGTCATAAATGTCTGCAAGCTCCCCTGAATTAAAAGGACTGGGTGTGGGGTAATATGAACGTTATCAACCTGCTAAGAACGAGAGTTGATACCCTGCCTTTCTAGGTTGATACCCTGCTTCCATCCCCACCTTCCCCAATGGCCATGTCTTTATTTTCCAAATTGAAGAGAGCAACCAAATGCGATCTAATATTTATTTAGAATCCTTTCAAAATCTGTCCAGCCAACATTGTTCAGGCCTTAATTTCATTGAATAGCAATCAACCAGGCCATTCTCATAACTTTTGTTATTCAAGTTTCATAAACACATAATGCATATATA
>JAUZSX010316657.1:0-11926 GCA_034780655.1 Idiosepius hallami | reverse complement strand
AATAATATTCAAATATTTTTTATTTTTAAATAATATTCAAATATTTTTTATTTTTAAATAATATTCAAATATTTTTTATTTTTAAATAATATTCAAATATTTTTTATTTTTAAATAATATTCAAATATTTTTTATTTTTAAATAATATTCAAATATTTTTTATTTTTAAATAATATTCAAATATTTTTTTTATTTTTAAATAATATTCAAATATTTTTTATTTTTAAATAATATTCAAATATTTTTTATTTTAAAATAATATTCAAATATTTTTTATTTTTAAATAATATTCAAATATTTTTTATTTTTAAATAATATTCAAATATTTATTATTTTTAAATAATATTCAAATATTTTTTATTTTTAAATAATATTCAAATATTTTTTTATTTTTAAATAATATTCAAATATTTTTTATTTTTAAATAATATTCAAATATTTTTTATTTTTTAATATTTATAGCCCGGAATTTTGAAAAAAATCATAATTTTATATTTTATATTTAAGTTCAAATATTTCAGATAGTAATAGCATTAAAGATTTAATGTGCGCGTCTGTCTGTCTCTCTCGATGAATGCGTGTTTTCATGTACAGTAAACCCTCGTAGGTCATCTACCTATAAACTTAGAATTTTCCTAACTTGTCACATTTTTCAGATACCCTACCTGCTAGGACACACACTTTAGATTCTTAAATCTTTTTCAAAATGTGACTCTCAACTAACCAAATATAATTATTTACTTTATCAAACAGTCAATAAATAGTCAACTGGCTGAAAATAATTATTTACTTTATCAAACAACTTTAGAAATGTATTTTAACCATAGTATAGCAATAAAAAGAAGGTAAGAAGTAATTTTTACCCCAATATCTTAGACAATACTACCAACACTGCAGTTTGCAAAATGAGGGCATGTGTGTATGTTCTGTGCTCTATCAAAGATTTTTTAACATTGCTTTTCTATATACACAAGCAAGGAACTGGATGAAATAATCCATAAATAAAGTGAATCTTGAATAATATTACAGTGACCGTTGAATCCTAATTAAAAGTTAAAAGTAAAGGCAAATAATTTAGATGAAGAGAAAAGTTAATGGATATTGGACGTATGAAAATACTGGGACAGTACGTACAACTTACTGTGAAGAATGTTGCAATGTTGGCGGAGGACATTTTAGGTGGTTAAAGGATTAAACTACTGAAGATTTTTTGGACGTTTGAAGACACTGACACAGTACGTACAACAATGTGTGAAGAATGTTGCAATGTTGGCGGAGGAAATTTTGAGTGGTTAAAGGATTTAACAGTTTCTGTCAAAGAAATAAAAAGATAAACTTATTTAAGACTTTATTTTTTACTTTTTGTAACTGTATAACTATTTTTGGCCCAACTTGTATTTATCAAAAAAAATAACTAAATTAAGAATGAAAAAAAAATACATAATGGTTAAAACAACAACAACAAGAACTTCAAAAAAAAAGAAGAAAAAATAATGAAAGAAAGAAAAAAATAAAGGAAGAAAAAGAAAACAAAAAATAAAACAAAAAAATCCCTCATTCAAATTGGCTGTTTTCCACATTTAAACAAACCAACCCACCATTTTCCAGCAAAAAAATTTTGATGAAATACGTTTAAATAAAACAAGAAGTCAAACTCCTTAAAACAATAAAACTCAGAAAAAAAAACATTCATTTAAACTTTGATAAAGTAGGTGGAAGATAAACTCAGTGGGTGGAAATTTTAAACAAAAATATAAACAACTAAAATTAACAAAGAATAAACCAACAAACAACCAACTTCTGCATTACAAATTAACAATAATTAAAAAAGCAATAAAAGCACTTAAAACGAAAAAAAATGTAAAAAAACAATAAACAATAAAACTAATAAAAATTAAAAAGCTTTAAAAACACTTAAAACTAAAAAAAACAATAAAAATTAACAAAAATTAAAAAAGCTTTAAAAACACTTAAAACTAAAAAAAAAACAATAAAAATTAACAAAAATTAAAAAAAAGCTTTAAAAACACTTAAAACTAAAAAAAAACAATAAAAATTAACAAAAATTAAAAAAACACTTAAAACTAAAAGAACAAAAAACAATACACAATAAAATTAAACAAAAATTAAAAAGCAATAAAACACCTAAAACTAAAAAAATTAAAAAAAGACAATAGAACGCGTAAAACGAAAAATAAATAAAATAAAAATTAAAAATAGATAAGAAATAAAAAGCAAAAGCTTATCCTTAAAAAAGTTTCTTTCCTTTCTCTGTAATTAGCGATACCAACAATCAAAACGGTCACATGACCTGAATAATGGAACTCTTCAGGGAAATGAGACATTTTAAAAATAACACTAAAAACAGCAAACTTCGAAATAAAGAGAGGAAAAACTACATAGATCAAAAAAGAAAAAAATTTAAAAAAGGTTAAAAAAGAATAAGAAAAGATTTTTAAAAAATTAAAATAATAAAAAAACAACGAACACAAAAAAAAAATGAACAAATGTCTAAAATAAATTTAGCCCCATCAAAAAAAAAAAGAAAAGAAAAAAGAACAACAAAAATTAGGAATCCTTTAAAAGAAATACATAAATAAAATAAAATAAAATAAATCAACAAAGGCAAAAAAAATAAATAAAATGAACAAACATTGAAGAACCAAATAAACAAAAAACCACAAAAAAAAAAAACAAAACAAAAAAAACAAAAAAACAAGAAAGTTTAAAAAACCATTAATAAAATAAAATAAAACAAATAAACAAACGTCGAAGAAACAAAAAAAAAAAATAAAAAGAAAATTTAGAAAATATATTAAAACCAAATAAAACAAATGAACAAACGTCAAAGAAACAAATAAAAAAAAAACAAGAAATTTTAGAAAATATATAAAAAAAATTCAATAAAACAAATGAAAAAACATCGAAGAAACAAAAAAAGAAAACAAGAAATTTTAAAAAATCCATAAATAAATAAAATAAAATGAAAATAAAAAACACAAAAAAATAATCCCTAAAAACAAACGATTTCAGAAGATTTAAAATAAATACTAAGAGAAGTCGAAAAATCTTTTAAGAAATCTCTCTTTTCTTCTTTTTTAATTATACATAAAGCACTTTAAAGGCATAATAATCGGTGTCTCTCCGAATGACCCGCACTCGCGATTCTTAGGGCCACAACTTCACTAATTTTCACTGATCAATGTTTAAGAAATATTAAATATTTAAGATTTTGCCTCTTGTTCAAAACGGAATTGTGATAGCGTAGAGAGTCGCGAACCGTTCGTTCGAGTTGATTTTCTTATGCCGTCGGCACTTTCGACTAATTATCCGAACATTGGCGGCGTCAGCGTTCTTGTGAAAATTCTGATTAGAAAAAAAAAAAAATAAACGAACAACGTAACGTCTTTGTCACACAGGCACTCCCCTTACTTACGTTATTTCCAGAGATACGAACAAGGACAATGAATCAGGGTTGGACTTTCTAAGGATACTAGAAGTATTTCCCGGCTTTGCATGGACGCAGTGAACTTGCCACTGAGGTAATTAAGGAAGCTGATTCTACTTATGTTACTTCCAGAGATACGAACAAAGACAATGAATAAGGGTTCGGCTTTCTAAGGATACTTAAAGTATTTCCCGGGTTTGCATGGATGCAGTGAACTTGCCACTGAGGTAATTAAGGAAGCTGATTCTACTTACGTTACTTCCAGAGATACGAACAAAGACAATGAATCAGGGTTCGGCTTTCTAAGGATACTAGAAGTATTTCTCGGCTTTGCATGGATGCAGGGAACTTGTCACTAGGGTAATTGTTTTGGGGACTGTGTAAGTTCAAATTTCCTCGTCGCCAGTTGTTGTGGCGACGGTCGTCCTCGTCGTCAGTTGTTGTGGTGTTTACGTCGAGTACCTCACGGAATAAGGTGTAAAGTAGATCACTCAGGCAGCGTGACCTGCTGAGAGTGATAGAATATTCCCAGTAGAGCTCACCCGAAGGAGTCTGTACAACTTCTTATATTAAGAACGGACGAGTCCACTATTAGATGAGACCAGGCCACACAACGATAATTAAGGAAGCCGATTTTATAGGAAAGCAGTTAATGATAGGTTTTTATACTTACACATACACACACACACACTAAGCCACTCACATGCAAATCTAATCGATCGAAACGTGTAAATAACTGGAGCTTTGTCTGTCTGTGTGACCGTGTTAGTGAATTCTTTTTCTATGGACTCCGAAACGGCTGAACAGTGTTGCTTTATTTTTTCCATAGCTGGATCGAAGGTGAGGTTTCGTACTGTACTATTTGTATGTGTGTCCGCATACTGACCTCATCATGGTTACCTGGGTTACCCACTGAACACACACGAATGAGGGAATTTAAACTTTACAAGAAGTCCCCATTTGACCGTATATTCATGCCAATGGTATTAGTCCAACTAGGCAGTCGACGTGGCTCAGTGGATACACAATTGGACTTCGGAACCGTACTACGCGGGTTCGAATCCAAGTTGTTCCGTCTACGTTAACATGTCGACTAATACCCTTGGGAAAGGTATGAAGCCACATCTTCCCTCCAGCTATGGGGTTAAATAGTGCAAGACCTCAACGGTGGATGTGGCGGATGATGTCCAGAATGACACAACGGCACTGAAGGTGGATGAAGGCTGCAACAGAGGATGGTCTCCAGTCATCGTGGTTATCCATGCCATAGGAACAAGGCCATCTTTTACCAAGGGTCTGTGTGGTAACTTCAGGTGCATCAGTCTCCCCACGTTAAAAGACTTCACGCACAGGTGTCCTCTCAAAAGAAGGACAGTCATTCTTGACCACGAGTGACCGCCGATGATGATATATATATATTATAAGAGAGAGAAAGACTTTGCAGCCTTTGGTATGATGTGGGTGTGCAAGTTGAATTTGTAATGGTAATGGGGCCGCTATGTCACTAAGTTCGGCATTTGACCAGGTTAATAAAAGGATCTAAATCCTTTGCTCCTGTCAGGTGGTCAAACAATGCTTTGGATAGAATCTTTCCATCCTAGTCGGAACCCACCAATGAGACAAGAGAAAAAAAGAGGAGATTGAAACAATAAGTCTTATGGAATGAATAGCTTGCTCTTTAATGCTTTTACAATTTGTCTGAGGTAGGAGCTTAAACTGACTAACAACTTATCATTGTGGTTGATTATTAAAAATTTAAGATATTACCAACCACTATGAACATTGAAAATATAAAAATGAACAACGCAATTGAGCAAAGATGTATTGTTTTTTATGTAAACAAATTTATTTGATGGTTGGTGAGAATATGGTTTGAGACTTGGGGTTACTAACTGATGTCACAGTTGTTGTTGAGGAGGAAGACTTCTCACCTGTTCGGGCTTGGATCAGTCTTCCTGTTGTTATAGAGTTAACTGCCTGCTGATGAAATCCCTCTTTTTTTTTTTAATTTCATGACCAAAAAATATCCAGAACCAGTGCCATGCTTAGCCACATAGTAGCTGCAATGCAGAATACGCCTTGCAGCCTCTATAACCTAAAAAAGTAACTTGCACACCCAAAACATACAATAGGCTTCGATCAAAGTTTATATGTACATACATATATACAAATATATAGAGATACACATGCAGGGAAATTGATTGATCGATGTATATTTTAACATAAGTGTAATAAAGATTTTCTACTTAATTATTATGGTATTTTTTTGCATTACAAAATATCTGGGAAATCAAGGACCTTGCGGCCCCGAGGAAGCTTGCAGCCTCCACTCACAGTTGCGGGTCTGCAGGGGCCCTAAGCACGGCCCTGTGCAGATCCTATGTGTGCTGAACAAATTTAAACACTTTAGCTATGGTGGTCGGTGTGTCAACATCCAATTGAAAGAGAGAATGATGTACTCGTGTGAAATATGTCCAAGTTGGAATACAATAAGCTCTTGCCAGCTCAAATTCATAGAAAATAGCCAAATAAAGAATAATCTTGTTTGTAAAGTTTGGTGTTTTGGTTTTTTTTTTTTTCATTGTGGACCTTTGTCAAGTATTATCTATTGACAAGATTATGAGTTACGTTACTTTCTAACAGATATAACCGATAGGGTATACTGGAAGGTGTAGGGAATTCTATCACAGCTGAGGCCACAAGATGATGATCATGATGATCACAGTGTATATTGGTGGACAGAAATGTTGGACTTTTCCCCATCATCTTTGCTGTATTATAAATAGTGTTTTGATTGATAAGCTCTCTCATCTTCTTGGTGTTTCTTGCCAGACATGAATGGGAGCGTTTATATTGACATTTGGAAGTTTTACAAAACTCTGAAAAGAACTTTTTATTCAATCCACGAGAATTGGCTTTTAACGTTTAGCTGACATTGACTAAGGGCAAATGTTAAAATATATCTAAAGAGAAGTCCCCTTTGTCACAGCATTCAAATACATGGGTTCTGGAATTGAAATATGCAAATTCAAATTCTAATCACTCCATTTCACTCTGTTTGGAACTAATATTATATTTACTTGGTAAGCAGCAACCAAAGTTTAGCACAAGGACATTTTTACGTGCTCTTACCTGGACTTTTTACATTTGGTGTTACCCTTTACCTAGATGAGCTGCTCTCCCGCGTTAACGAGCCCCATCTGCCCAAAGCTGCTGAAGTAAAAGTAATGATTTTAACTTGTGTAATACAATTCCAGAGCCCAAGCTTTTAGCAATGCTCCACTGTCGCTGCCCTGTTTGAAACTAATATAAATATATAAACCCCCTCCTTTTACTTCTAACTATGGGATAAATCATGTCCTTCTAAGAAATTCTTAACAAAATGAAAATGATTATAAGAAATAATTGTTTCTGTAATTAAATGACCATAAATGTTAGTTAATATGCTGTTGAAGAAAACTATCCAATCTCCTTATGTCAAATATTTTTTGCTACTTTGCCTAAACAATAAATACCAGAAATTATTGTTTCAGATAAAAAAAACTTGATGATTTCAGCCAAGCGCTAATTTTATGGAATTTTTAGCCAATGACATTTTGAGTTTTTTACACTCCTGATAATTGGGCATCCGGGTTATCAGTGTTGATAATAAATAGCGCCTGGAGAATTCATGGGTTTCCGTGACAACTGCAATTGTAGTCACCACTCCAGCATACAAGCATAGACATAAGTGTTAAGATCACGAGTAGCCCAGGCTTTAAGACCTTGCTCTTGGCTTTGGTGGTAGGAGTCTATAGGAGATCAAGGTTAATATGTCTGGCATCAGTTAGGCCACTGAATTTGCCTGCATGTGATTAGCAGTTGAAACTATCCACCTGAAAAGGGGCAGGAGCAGAGCTGTACCTAGCCACCTTGTGGCTCTGATGCAGAATGAAATTTGCTCCTAAAATAGTCAGTTCCCCCCTCCACAAACCTACTTGAGTTTTCGATCAAAGACCATATATACATACATATACAAATATATATAGGGGGAAAGAAAGAGAGATATATTGATAGGTGTGTATTTCAAGTGTGATAAAGATTTTCTATTTAATTCTATTAATTAATTTGGTAATTTTTTAAATTACTAAAGATCTGTGAGGGCAAGGAGCCTTGAAACCCCAGAGAGCTTTGTGGCCCTAAGGGAGCTTGCGGCCTCCCCGCAACTATGGGGTTTGAGAGGGATCTAAGCACAGCTGTTGGCAGTAGGCCATGTGTTTATTAATATACAAAATGTATAGTCTGCATCAGCAGTTGAGCCCAAAACCATCAAAAAGCCTTCATTATTTTCAACTTGAAATTCTGATGCTCTACCAACAGAGCTATTAGTACTGTATAGAACTTTCCTTTATTTTATATATTTATTTACAGTCATGTAGCTTATCTTAAAGGATATGTTGGAAATTACTTTCATTAGCCATAAGACATTATTTTCTACTGCACAACAAATTTTCAGACACCCTGTATATAAAATTTAGTTTGAAAAGAATTGTATGAAAAAAAAATAAATGTAATATCTATAGGTAAAATAATTATGTTTTATAGGTATATGCACGAGCATACATAATTATTTATTTGTCTGAACTTTTTATATAAGGTTTGATAATTATTAATAATATTAATAAACAAATATTCTGTAGACAATAATAAAGTCCTAATGATATTATCAAATCTCATTATAGAAATTCTGACAAATAAAGAAACATTGTGTTTAGATCATTAATAATGATTATTATATAAACATCTAATCTAAATAATAACATAAATACTACGAGTGTTTGGTGGGTGCTGATGAGAACTCATGAGGGTATAAAACAGGGTGTAATGTTTTTGGATAGTCAAGAAGGAGGTTTGCTTGATATGAGCCAATTCAATCCATCATTAAAATAGCATTATTTTGGACCCAGGATGGAAAAAGGAGGAGAGGAAGAGCAAAAAAGACCTGGAAAAGAACAGTGGAAGGAGAGAGAGGATATGCGACTTTCATGGGGCAAGCTGGCTGGTATGGCTCAGGATAGACAGAATTGGAAGGACTTAGTTGCTGCCCAATGTACCACTAGGTGTAATGGCTAATGATGATGATAACAAAAATTTGGTGTTAGAAAAAAATATGAGTAGGTCACTTGAATTCAGACTTGGTTTTCATTTATGAGAAAGTTTGACAGCATTTAAGTAAACATTGGAACCAAGTGACATGTATTGTTTAGACAAACTCGCTCTATTAAAAAAAAAGAGAATTATCTAGTAGGGGTTTTGAATTCAAAGCATTAGTTTCGGGGTTTATGCCTCTCCTCTACTACTAAGTTGGGGCCAAAGATTGGTGCTACTATTAGCATCTGATTTGCCCCATCTCAAAAACTAAGAGAAAATTCTTTTAAATCAGAAAGAAGTGCATCAACACAACCACTTTTGAAACCAAACAAGAGTACATCTCTGCAAGTATATATGTTGTGCATTGATATGAAAATTACATGTAATTGTGATTATTAATTGCAATATCTTAACTTTGCTTGGTGTTCAAAATTGATGAAGAAAAGGTTGGTCTTTCGACAAAAGTAAGTGTTCTTTTATTCTTTTTTCAAAAGTAAGATTTTTTCTTAATTTGGATTAAAAAAAAATAAAGTTCAAATCCCAATAAAAACCATTATATTCACTCTCGCATGCCTCGGGTAGATGAGGCAGGTTAATTCGGATGAGTAACTCATCTTTCTCTAAGCATAACACTGATTCTAAAAACCTGACTGGATGAGATCTGTAAACTCAATGAAAATAACTCATCTAAGTGAAGTGCAACACTAATTACAAAGGATTAGATCAATAGAGAGTGACAGACAAACAGACACAGAGAAACAAAGAGAAAGAGAGACAGCTTGATAGATCTACATTTCAACATAGAATATTATGCTAATTTTCCAGTTAATTGGGATTATTATGATCATTTTTTTTATATTGCAATAAATCTGCAAAGCTAAGGAGCCTTGTGGTTCCCTTATGACCTTCACAGAGTTTGCAGGGGCCGTAAGTACATCCTGCCCATCGTTATCACAGAAATTCACACAAACTTGTCTCCAGTTGTTTATTATCATCTGGTCTTGTTGCTTGTTTTTTTTTGTCTTAACATCAAGTCTATTAGTCATCATAGAGAGCAGCTGTAAAGACTGCAATTTTATCTTTATTTCTTTACATGGTCCTGCTTTACAATTCTGACTTTTAGATATGCCAGCATGACTATTGCTCTATCATCAATTATATATTCTACAAACATTTAATTCATGAAAAAATCATTTGCTGATATTTGATAGTGGATAAAGCCTCTCATAAAATCAATCATTAGTGCCATCAAGTCACACAGAATGCCACTTTTAATATGTAACTAAAATCATTTTTCTAGTTTTGAAGTAAAGGTCTCAACTGGTTTATGGAACAATAAAAAAGAACTTCATTCTAAAGTTGTTCAGCAAATAATAACTTGTTTTTTTTTTCCTATTCAATCTTCAGATTTTATATTTTTTATGTGTGGCTAAGACTTAACCAGCCTGAATTATTATTTCTCTCTTTTTTTTCTGTTGGAAAGCCATTGTGTATAAAACAGTTTTATCCTTTGATGATCTTCTTCATCTCGTTATGACAACAAACAAAAAGATTTTGCAGACCTATTTTTTAGACTGTTTTTCTTATCCTTATCATTGTTACTTTTGTAACTGAATGGAGGGAGTTCGACCTGAACTCCGTCACAGAGGGTAAACAAAATAACAACAACGGCTCGTTGCAAGAACAAACAAACATGTATTACGGATAAATGAAGACATTACGAACGGTACAAAAATGGTACAAACACATGAGTAGACATTACATATTGTCTCAAACAGTTCAGTTCACAGTAACAGCTCGGTCAGCCCGCCGGCTCTCTCCCATCTTCACGACCGTCACGCTACGACCGGGAGACACTCCTGCCTCCTCCACCTCCCTCGTTCACTCTGTCGTCTCTTTTTCACTCTGCCCTGTCACGTGGTCTACGGTGTCGTCTCTCTCCCCTGACGCCAAAGTTCCTTCTTAATCTTGTTCCGGCGTCCCACATAAACAATAACACTACAGTAGTGTAAGGTTGCGTATATATTTTTATTGTTAGAGTGCTAAATATCAGTGATAGCGGATGTCAGCATTATCATCATTGGCGATCATCCGTGACAAGTGTGATAGGTCTCCTCCCGGTGGGATTTAGTCTGTTCATCGGTCGTTTATCAGGTGGCTGTAGAGGCCAATCCCCGACCTTCAAACTTTATGGCAACCGGGGCATGCAAGGAACTTGCCTCTAAGGTAGCTGAAGAAGCCTATGCAATGGAGGTAATGGATGCAGGAGGGGGCGTAGTAGCTATAGGAGATGGTGTAGTGGGTACAGGAGGTGGCGTAAGGGATGCAGGAGGCGGTGCAGCGGCTGTAGGAGGATCTTCTGCTGTTTTTTTGCGCATAAGAAACATCGTTTATTATTATTAATTTTTAATATTTTTTGATAATTTTAATTTTTGAATATTTTTTAGACCCGGAAGCTCTGAATCCGCAAAAGTGGAACCGCGAACTAGCGAGGTTCTACTATATTATGGGGAAAAAGTAAATGCCTTTTTTTTAATACCAAATTCATTCTTAAAGCTTTTTTTTTTATACAAAATTTATTTCTCATGTTTTTTTATGCTAAACTCATTTTCAATTCTTTTTTTATTCGAAATTTATTTCTAACGCTTTCTCAAGCGAATTAATTTCAATTTTTTATACTTAACCTATTCCTAATGCTTTTTATACAAAATTCATTTCTAATGGTTTTCTCTACTAATTTCATTGTATTAGCTTTTTTGAAGTAGATAAATAAAGGCGATAGCCAAAACATGCAAACTTTAACTGTGTGAATCATTTGTTATTAGCATCTGAATTTTCATTTTTTTTAAGGATGTAGGGTGTCATACAACCTCGACGATCTGTTTATGTATTTCATAATATATAAAGAGAGCGACAATAGAAAAATACTCTACTTTATTTTGATATATATTTAGTACATATAAATCGTACGATATATGCATGTATATACAAATATATCGTTTGATTTATATGTACTAAATATATATCAAAATAAAGTTAATACTTAATATGTGTGTGCGTGTGTTTAAGTTTTTCGTTAGGCAGAATTTTATTAAACAATTAAATAAGTAGGGTTTGAAGGAACATAAACACATAATAATTGGAAAGATAAAAAGAAAAGAAAAAACTTATATATATATATATATGCACACATATATATATGTGTGTGTATGTGTATGTGTTCGTGTGTTTCTTAATAGACATATATATATATCTATAAATATATATATATATATATATATATCATTCAACCACGGAAGTGGTTGAATATATTCTTAAGACCAACATTTCATGAATCGAGACACATTC
>JAUZSX010316646.1:0-11927 GCA_034780655.1 Idiosepius hallami | reverse complement strand
AACAAATGTGTGAATTTTCATGAAAATCCGATAAAAAATGTGGCCGTGCATAGCTAACACACACACACACACACACAAACATCTTTCCTTTTATATTAATAGATAGATTTGCTGGGGTCTGATACACTTTACAACAGAAAAATTATAGCACCATATAAGAATAAAGAATCAATGGTAGAATTTGGTATGAGTCTGAATAGTTTTATGAAAGAAAATAAAAGTAAAAATGATGAAATACATTTGATTTTTTGTCCTTTTAAGTTGTGATATTTCCTTAGAGAATATCAAAATCAAATCTCTTGATAGATATTCTTTTTCCCCTGAATTTGTTTATCGAACAATTCTCTGCAGATCCTAAACAAATTGATGCAAAGAAAATGAAATCGGAATCAAGTTAGGTGACCATCGTCAAATGTCCATTTGCTGCTTTTGATGACAATTTCATTCAATTCCTTCTTGGCATCAAATATTCTTTCCTTTTCTTTTTCTTTTTCTTCTATAACTAAAAAAAAAAAGAAATAAATAAAAAACAAAAACAAAAAGACATAAAAAATGTTGCCTTTATATTATTCTATTATGGTAGGAAAATTGAACTATAAGATTCCAATTTCTCACTGTCCATATCTTTAAGATTAGCCATTTACAGTGCAGATCTTAATAGTCATGTATTTCTTTCTTAGTTTTCTTCTTCTTACACTGTTACACCCAGTGGTGCTTTGGGAAGAAATTAATTTTTTACTGTTTCTGTAGCAGACTTGTTTTACAAGAAAGAGTCACTAGCCCTACGCTCAACCCCCAAACTGAAGGACCTTTTTTGCACTTTTGAAATTAGTATTGTCCTTCAATTAGACAATCTACTCTCCACAGTTAATGAGCTCTATCTGCCCAACTCAGCTAATGGTAGATAATATGGTTTTGACTGCTTTGTTTTCATTTAATGGCATATCAACCTTTTTATGTCCTTTAATGCCGAAAACAACAATTCTTATTTTAAAATAAACATACTTTTTGTCCACACTTATTTTTTCATAACACTATGTGCAGGATTTAACTTATAGTTGAAGGAAATGTGTGGATTCATACTTCTCCCAAGGATATTAGTCCATTTATGAATGCAGATTAAATGACTGGTATCAAAAATCACATATTACAATTCTGAAGTCTGACTGCCAACCCACAGGGCAATTGGACTTCCCTAATTCTATAAGCAGTGGCAGACTGGCTACTCAGGCATTTGGACAATGCCTGGTGGGCCAGTGGCCTGCTAGGTTGGTGAATAACCATGCATTTATAACATTCAGTACATTTAACAAATTTCCAAATTATATTTCTAAGTGTAAGTTGAGAAATAGAATATGAAAAATCTGTTATATCCGCCAAATTTTAAAATATAGTGTACATCCTAGAACCTGTAAGACGAGTTGTTACTTTTAGGCCTATTTTAATAAGATAGGCCACTCTGTAAAAAATGCTCAGGACATTTTAAAGCTCTAGTCCTCTCCTAACTATAAGTAAATTGTTTTGTCTGCTAGAGTACTTTCACATGTGGTGCTAAAATCATTTTACTATAAATTCTGTTAGAGTAGCAACACCCAAGAATGATAAGCAAACCCTGCTCTAGAATATTGAATTATATTTTCACACATTTTATGTCATCAATTAGTCAATTTAAAAAATTTTTACACTTTTTTCCCTTAGCTACTAATACTAATACCTCCAAAGACTTACTCCTAGCACCTTTCTTACATTCATGGCCAAGCCTGTTTCTTAATAATTAAATTCATAACAGCATCTGATCTAATTCTTAAACCTGAACAAAAAGTATATCAGGATGTCCCAAAAGTTTTTAAATACTTGTAGAAAATGCAGTAAAATTGAATTTTTATGCAATTTTTAATCTTTCTTTTTACATTTATATTGTAACTGGCACCAACTGGTGCAGGTCTACAAAAAGGTTTAATTAGCTTTATCTTTTTATTTGTTTGTTGAAAATCTTTGAGATAAGGCTTGATTATTATTAGCATAATTATTAAGCAGGCAATAGTCCTTATCTTTATATTTGTTAAATTTACTATCCTTGAGATGAGGTGTGGTAATTTGTATAATTATTATGCAGACTAGAGTCTTTATATTAGTGAAATTTACTATCTTTGAGATGAGGCTTGATAATTTGTATATTTATTATGCAGACTATAGTCCTCATCTTTATAATTGTTAAATTTACTATCCTTGAGATGAGGCTTAATAATTTTTATATTTATTATGCAGGCTATAATTCTCATCTTTTTAATAAAAAGTATGTGTTTTTCATTTAAAAAAAAAACATTTATTCAAGGTGAGGAAGGAAATATGTTCTCTAAATAATAATTTTATCATTGACTTTTGTCCTTATCAAAGTAGTTTTTTTTTCTCAGTACATTTTGACTAACTTCACCCCTGGATATCTTCAGGGTGATTAACCGAGACTTCAAATAGGAAGGCTGGGTCATGTAACTGTATTTCAGGAATCACTGCCTTCCATGGTTGTTGCCTATTGCACCAAGTAAAAAAATAAAAAATACAGTCATTCATTCATATCTTATCACACAGTGATGTGCATAGTGTAACAATTGGTTTTCTTGAAAGGAGTAGCAGGGGCACTGCCTGAAGGTTTGTTACTTGCCCTAGGACAGTACCTGGTATTCTTAAATGGTGTCCTATTTAACTAGTGACCAGGCTAGACGTTGCTTAACTTCGGTGATCTGGCAGTCAAGTTGCATTGGAGACACCGGTTCCTGTTAGATCACCAAAGTTAAGTAACATCAAGCCTAGTCACTTGTTAGATGGGTGTCTATTCAAGAATACCAGGTACTGTACCAGGGCAATAAATAAACCAGCAGGTGTTTCCCCTGCTACTCCTTTTGAGGAAACCAATTATTACACCACGCACATCACTGTGCGATACGATATGATGATCTGATAGAAACTAGTGTTTCCAATGTGATTTGAGCGTACAAAAAATACAGTAGTAATATATTCTTAGAACTTAGTGTGTTCTTTACATTGAATTTCTTTTGTTTTTTGTTTACAAAATGAAGAACTACTTAGAAATGTTTCTATGTATTCTTTTCATCACCTGCATCCTAGAACCAGTCAGATGAGTTGCTACTTTAGGCCTATTTTAGTGAGATGAACCGCTCTGTAGATAATGGGCATATATAGAATATTATATCCTAGAACCTTTAAGATGAGTTGCTACTTTAGGCCTATTTTAGTGATATACGCCACTGAAAAAATGCCCAGGCCATTTTAAGCTCCAGTCCTCCCTTAACTATAAGTAAATTGTTTTGTCTGCTAGAGTACTTTCACATGTGGTGCTAAAATCATTTTACTATAAATTCTATTAGTGTAGTAACACCCAAGAATGATAAGCAAGCCCTGATATCAAATATAGAAAAAAACAACAAAAAATGTTTCTATGTGTTCATTTTTTATCACCTAAAACTAGTTTTTTGTGAAGAGTTTTTGTTTTTATAATTTCCCTAACTGGGAATTGTCCCAAACTAAAATTGATGCCATAAACTCAACATACTTTCTTCTAATTTTGATTCATTTTGCCTCCTTGTCAGCTATAATTTCAATCAAAACTAAATATTCAAATAGGATTCAAAGATTCGTTTTTTTCCTCATCACCAAAAATAAAATAAAAAGTAGAACATTGAAGTTGTTATCATTTTGTAACTTGAATCATTTTTGAAAATTTGGTTTGAATGTTTTTAATACATTTTCTCATGTGAATTGTAACACATATTGAAGTTAAGAGCATCAATCATTCTCTGTTGAGATTTTAAGCTTTTCATTAGAAATCTGAAATGACTTAATTTTGACCCTGGAAAAACTCAGAAAGAAAATCTTCATCATTAAGCTTTTTTTTACTAAATGTTTTGCTATTTTGGATCTGAAAAAAAAAAATGCTACTAAGTTTAACAAAAAAAATTGAAAGTTAAAATGAAAAATGTAATCTTATTGAGTTTTTTTGCATCATTTTTTTTCTTTATTTTGTGACTATATAAATTTTGTTTTAATAAATTTTCTGGATCATATAGAATTTTTCCTAATTCTTTTCATATGTATTGAAAAATTAAAAGTTAAAACTAAAAATGTAATCTTATTGAGTTTTTTTGCATCAATTTATTTTTTAAAAATTTTGTTTATTTTGTGACTATATAAATTTTGTGAGCATATAGAATCTTTCCTAATTTATTTCATATGTATTCCAGGTAAAAAAAAAAGGATATTTTGAAATGGATGTGAACACTTGCTTGTTATATACGATATGTAAAATAAAAAAAATCATTTATGTAAACTAGAAAATATTATGTTAATAAATATCTCGGCATGATTTCTAGAATTTCCAGTTTTATTTGACTTTTGTAAAAAAACAGATTGTTTGACAGAATTATAAAAAAGAACAGCAGAAAACATATTAGGTTTTAAGTCAAAACACAAACACAAGGAAAAGTCATAGATTTCATAAAATAAGATAAAATTGTTTTCATGTAAAATCGTACTTATAAGTAAGGGCTGTAATAATATGCTTTTTTTATTCTAGAGGTTATTTGATTATTTTGTGGTTTTACCATTTCTTTTAACTCATTACTTATTTGTAGGGCTGTGACAATATGCTTTTATTAAAGGATATTCTTGTTGTTACTTGACTATTTTGTGATTTTACCATTTCTTTTGATTCTTTACTTATTTGTAGGGATGTGACAATATGCTTTTATAATGAAATATTCTAGTCACAGCCTTAATAACTAATGATTTGCTAGGTATATTCTTTGATAAAAGCATATTGTCATAGCCCTACTAATAAGTCATATATAAACTGAACAACATCAAGAATAAGAACTTGATAAAAAAAAAGAAAATAATCAGCAAAAACCATTTTAAGTATAGTTTTGTCTTTTTCTGTCTTCAATAAAAAAGGGCAAATTTTGTGTAAATGAAATCCTCTTTTGATTAAAATTAAGTGTAAAAATGCAAATATTTTTCACAAAACTTCCATTCCAAATTATCCATGTCCACAACTAATTACTGAGGTTATTTGTATTCTACGAGAAACTATGTGACGAGAGTAAAGTTTTCTCAGCTTATTGTGGAGTATAGACTTTTTTTACTATTGTAAAATAATGAAAGGTATCATCAGTCATTAAATGGCCACTCCCTTAAAGGTTAAAAAACAGAAATTGACTGTCAATCATTTTAGGGAAAGTGACGTGATTGATGATGCAACTGCGGGGGAGGGGGGCCATGCTTAGGATTCCCGCAAGCTATCCAGTTGCTTGGAGGGGAGCCAAACAAGGCTCCCTAAAATCATACAACTCTCTTACATGTTGAAATAAAAGTAAATAATTTTCAAAAAACTTGAGATGAGGTATGATAATTTCTATAACTTTCATTCAGACTATTGTCCTTGTCATGTATCAATAGTGAATCAAAAACCAGGCAATCTGATGCAATGTGCATCATAGACACTGCCTGTTTCATTCCTCTTGAGCTGTGATGGAAGCGACATGGGCCAAGTGTGTGCATGACCGTTGTGCAGCATTGACCATCTTATACATAATCATTAAAGATTATGAAGAAGACTACGTGTACCCAATAATCTGACACAAGTTGAAGCCGGCCATATGCATGTGTGTGTGTGTGTGTGTGTGTGTGTGTGTGTGTATGTGTTGAGCCATTATATCATTCGAAAGATCAACAGTAAAAAAGATCTTTCTTTCTTTCTTTCTTTCTTCCTTCCTTACTTTATTTCTTTCTTTTTTTTACTTTGTTCTTCCCTTCCTTTCTTTGTTTTTTCCTTTCTCCCTTTCTTCATTTCTTTCTTTTTTTTTCTCCTTCCTTTCTATCTTCCTTACTTTCTTTTTTTCTTTCATCCTTTTTTTTCTTTCTTTTTTTCCCTTTCTTTTCTTTCTTTCTTTCTTTTTTCCTTTCTCTTTTTCTTTCTTTTTCTTCTTTCTCTCTTCCTTCTTTCTTTTTTCTGCTTTACTATTTTTCTTTAGTATAAAGTAGCATTATCACAAAAACTTGTTTTGTTTGCTGTAAAGCTCTGCCTTTGACCTTTCGCCTTATACATAATCATTGAACGGTGCACAAAAATTTCCACTTCAACGAAACTATTAATGGATCAGTGGGTGATAGATATACTTTCGGCAAGAGAATTATTGCAATCGAAATAAGCTCTGACAACATGGTTAATGTGAAGACAAGTTGGTACTGAAAAATTCTAGCCTGACCAAAAAAAAATTCTAATTTATTGATGTCAGATTATTTAAATTAAGATTTTGTGTATAAATTTGACATTGGATTTTTAGTACCTGTCTATTAAATTGTAAAATTAAGAAGAAAATTTTTAAATTTTTCTAAAGATCAACCTAACTTAATAAATGTTTGTGTTTTACAGTATATCAACCTTTTTAGGTCATTTAATGCCAAGAACAATGATTCTATACCGTTCCTTGGCCATATTAAAAAGAAAAGATTGCTATAAATCCTTAATATTTTTTTCCAATATTAATAACTCCATAAATTCAAACTTTATTTTCAATATTGTTTTTACAAAGATAATTTCAATTTGAAAATCTGAAATTAACAAAATCATCAACCAGTTAAATTCCCATCAATCTTTTTATCAAGTGTTTTATTACTTGTTTTTAATGAGCTTTGACAGTTTCATAGCCTGATTGGATATGAATCTTAATAACTTTGGCTTAAGATTGATTACAGGGTTGAACTGAGCCAATAGTCAGTCAGACCATATTCTAGAGCTCTGCACTGATCACTAAAGTTAAGCAACATAGATCCTGCTCAATACAAAGATGGGTGACCACTTAAGAATACCAAGTACCTTACCAGGACAATAATGATTTTTTTGTGAATTTTCTTTTCTTCCACAATAGTCTATAGGGGAAAGTTCACTTGGGACAGCAGATAGGCAGTCAGGCTTTTAAATCATGATACATGAGTTCAAATCCCAGTCATTCCCTTTGCATTCATAATTAAAACTAATACCCTAGGGAAAAGTTTGAGTTTATGGATTATAGTGCATATTGTGATAATAAAAAAACAATATGTGGACAAAAGAATGATAATTTAATAAGAAAATATTGTTCTCAGCATTAAATGACCACAAAATGGTTGATATGCCATAAAACAAATAACCCATAAACTATAATCATTTTTAGGGAGAGTTGATGTGGCCCAGTGGATAGGCAGTCTGGCTTCAAAACTATAGTATGCGAATTCAAATCTAAGTCGTTTCGTTTTTGATGACATGTTGTTTAATACCCTTTGGAAAGGTATGAATCATCTCATTCCCTCCAGCTATGGATTAAATATTGTGAGTTATGCTATTAAAAAAACTATGTGTGGGTATAAAATAATGTTTATCAAAAGTAATTGTTCTAGGAATTAAAATGACGAAAACGGTTGATATGCCATTAAACACAAAACAAACAAACAAAATAATCATTTTTGTAAGTTCAATATTTAGTATAGACTTTTTTAAAAAGTTTTGTCCAAGACAATTTCAATTAATATATATTTTTTTAAATGTTTTTAAAAAAACATTTCTGGTTTAATTAATCATTTAAAGGCTGCACTTAATTTAGATGAGGCCACAATTTTGCATTTTATTCCTTCTCTTCTTTTAGGTAAAAAATTTCAAAGCTAATGATAATTACATCAGCTCTTAATTCTTTATTCATGGACTGACGAGGCTCTATTAACACATCATGCACCACTGTCCTCGAATGTCTATTTGCTGAAGAAGGATTTTTAATGCAGTGATCTCTTGACTCTCCATTGCTAATTAAATAGGCACACCAGAATAGATTGTTGTTCCTGGAATTTAATTGGTAGCCAGGGTGAAGCACTGGTAAAAGCTGGGACTTTGGAATTATATTTGATACATGAGTTCAAATCCCAATCAAAACCATCACATACAATTTTGGAAGTAGTAGAAGCTTGGACTCAGGAAACATATTATACAAGTTTCAATCCAGGTCAAGACCATCATATTCAATTTCAAAAGTGGTAAAAATAGGGACTCTCGAATTGTACCACATGAGTTTAAATCCTAGTCCAAACCATTCCATTCACTTTCAGAAGTAGTGAAAGCTCAGACTTTGAATTCACATTATACAAGTTCAAATCCAAGCCAAAACCATTACATTCACTTCCAAGATTTGTAAAAGCTTGGACTCTGGACAAATACGGGTTCCATTCCCAGTTAAAACCATAACATTTACTCTCATTTATTGCCTCAAGAAAGGTTAGAAGGGAAAGCTTATAAAGTCCATTTCAATACTAAGGCTCCCTAGGCGCATACCCCAGACTAACAATAGCTTATAACAGGTAAATTTACTGCATTACAGAAAGCGATTGATAACACCAGGTCTGATATTACTTAAGGAATTAATTAGAAGGTTCCACCTGCCAAGACTGGTTAATATCAGATGACAAGATTTGCTTCAGGAGATGACTGCGATAGATTTTAGTTTAAATAGCTATTACTTTAAAATGGAAATTGGCTTTTAATTAATCAAGAAATATCTAGGTGGTTCTCAACCTTTTCAACCCATGGCTCCCTTTTACCATCTTTTTTTCTTGGTGAAGCCATTTTAATAATAATTATAATAAATATATTGTAAATATTGCATTAATCTGAAAATTATGAATGAGCAAAAAGAATATTTATCAATTCATCAAAAAATGATTGTTCTCGTCATTAAATGACCTAAAAAGAATGATATGGATTATATAATGCATATTGTGTTATTCAGAAAACTGTGTATGAACCAAAAGAATGTCTATGAAAAAAAATGATTCTTCTTGTCATTAAATGACCAAAAAGATTGATAAGACATAAAAAGATAAAACCAAAGCAAAAAAAAAAAGACATTTATCAAAAAATGATTGTTCTTGCCATTAAATGACCTAAAAAGGTTGATAAGCCATAAAAAGACAAAAACTAAACTAAAAAAAAAAGACATTTATCAAAAAATGATTGTTCTAGGCATTAAATGAACTTATAAGATTGATATGCCATAAAAGAAAAATTAATTCAACACAAACAACAAAATTTGCAAAACTGGATTGAATAATTGATTCTGGCTTTATGCATTCTTTGATTATCAGTAGACGAATGGAAGATGATGTCTGTCCTGTCTTGTATAATTTAGTAGAAATTCTTCTTCTGCCTTTTATTATCCATATTCCCAAAGACCCAATAACAATCCAGTCATTCTTGTTCCCTGCTTCTTCCTTCAACTATTTCTTCTTTCCAAATTAAATTTTCTTCATTTCAATCACATTAATTCCTTCTACAACCATTGTCCAATAGTATATGATTGATATAATCACTCATGACAACAATACTCAGGGCAGTATTATCCCGATATTTATCCAGCCAAGCAAAGGCTATCAATGATCTTTAAGCATAACTTTCTTTACTAGTAAAAATAAGACTTTTTTTTTTTCAATTCTCTATTTTTTAGTCAGCAAAGGAGAGTATTGGTAAAAAGCTTCGACTATGGAATCGCATTATGCAAGTTCAAATCCAGTGACGTGCTTAGTCACTTAGCGGCCCTAACACAGATGCGCCTTGCAACCCCTTTAACTTAAAAAGGCAAGTTTCCCACACCCAACGTACTAGAGCCTTTGACTATATATATATGGATATATATATAAACTTTGACTATATATATGGATATATATATAAACAGAAATATAAATATATAGAGAGATAGGCTGAAAGATAGATGGATTGATAGATGTACATTTCAAGTGTGATTATAATTTTTTAATTAATCCTAACAATTAATTATTTTGGTAATTTTTTAGCATTACAAAAGATCTGTGAAGCCAAGGGGCCTTGCGGCCCATAAGGAGCTTGTGGCCCTCCGCCCCCTGCAAATGCGGGGTCTGAGGGGTCCCTAAGCTCAGCCCTGTTCAAATCCCTGTCAAAACCATTGCATCTACCTTTAGCTGCCTCAGGCAGATGTGGCTCATTAACTTAAACAGTCTCATCTAGGTGAAAGGCAATACTGATTACAAAAGCTCTGAGAAACACCAATGGCTTGTGGACCTTAGCAAAAAGGCTCAGAGATGGAAATGCTGACTCTAAAGGAAACTGCTAACAGGCATTCTTCCTTCTGAAAAAGGTTACCCAGTGCAGCACTAATCACCCTGTCAGGCGAATTCAAAAAACAGTTATGAAATCAACTTAAGGAGTTGACTCTACATTTGCTGAGCAACAGAAAGAAATTTAAATAAAATCATTTCCCTATCCAACTATATGTTCTTTAATTTTACTGATAAAATAAACGTTTTTTATAAATATTTACTTGAGCAAGCACCAACCCAAGTAAGGCACAAGCCTATTTTTATGTGCTCTATTTTTTTTTTTTTTCAGTTCAATCTAGCCACGTGCAGTGTTCGTAAAACAGAAATTTAAAACCGGATGTAGAACCCAATCAAACACGTTGATCTGACCTTTATATGTATATAGATAAAACAGAAGGGAAAGTTAGAGTTGTTAATATAGCCAGACCTGAATTTGCAACTAAACCAGGGCCTCTTTTATGTGAAATCTGTCCTACTTTGTATTTTGAGAAAATAATGATCCTGTTGACTCCTACATACAGTAATCATTCTAAGTGTAAAGATAACACTGATTTCAAAAACTCAGGTAGATATAAAACAGTCAAATAATGAGAGGATTTTGTAATCATTTACCCTTCACCTAGATGAGTTATTCTCGTTTACAAAATGAGTACATAAAACTAGCCTTGTCCCTCACTTGGCTTGGTGCTTAACCACGTAAATGTATCCCTTTCATCAAGCATAACTAATTAGGAAGCTTGAAAAAGGAAAAAAAAAAACTCCCTAAAAATAAAGAACAAAACAATGCCTGTCAAAAGGTAGATTAATTGTGCTTGTGGTGTCTATAGCCCATCTCACACATGTTTACAATTAATCTAATATTTGATACCTGACACAAGGTACACACAAACAGACTGTGATATTTGAAGGCAGACAGTCTGTATTATGTAGCACAAGATGGCATCTGCTAAGACAATACCATGAGAAGGGGTTTTCTTCATTAGAAATATCTATTTACAAATTAGGGCATATCATAGACATTGTTTTTAAAGAAATAGTTTATTGTATTATATATATATATATATATAAATATATATATAATGTATATTCCTCAATGATGGAAAGAAAAAGTGCAGTGTGGTGTAAAGAATAAGAAAAGTGTAGAGCTGTATTTATTGGGTTGGAATGTCGTTCTCTACCCAGGTTTCACCATCAGGATCGTCAGAAGAGCACCAAAGTATAGTTCTGGAACAATACAATAATCAGCGAAAGTTTATAAATTGTTATCTTTGGTATATTTAGGTAAAGAATATTGGGAGAAATATGCATTGGTATTCAGGGAAATATATATATTTATATAATATATATATTTATATAATAATCTATAGAGTAAAATTGCCGATATTTATAGTTAGAGTGCTCAAAATCAGTGAGAAAACGTTTATAGTAGATAAGCATAGACACAGAGTTAATGGCCTTCGGTGACTGTCAGTTCCCTGCCTGCATGGTTATCAGACGGAAAAAAGCTTTTTTGGCCTTTTTTTTGACCGCTGGTGACTGTCAATTTCATGCTTGTCTGATCATCAGACCATATTTCTCAACATAATAATAAAAAAGACCTTGTCCCTAACAAGACATAATGAACAAAAAATATAGTAATAATAATAATAATAAATGTGCCCTGAAGAAGGAAAAATCCGAAATGCATTGGCACTGAATATATTATTGTTTTTTTCTAATTAATTTTTCTATTACACACACACACACACACACGATAT
>JAUZSX010316635.1:0-11927 GCA_034780655.1 Idiosepius hallami | reverse complement strand
ATCGGCATACTAACCCATGCAGGTTTAGCCAGCTCATCCACTGAACCCACACAATTCAGTCTTGAGTCTCATGGGAATTTTAACTTCACAAGCGATCTCCAGCCGCATGTATAGATGCCTGTCTAACCAAAGACTAAAGGTACATCAATTCAGTGGTTTAACTGCGCCCCCAGACACTAACTTGGGTATTTCCCACCCCGGCGCAAGGTACAGTACCTAGTATTCTTAAATAGTCACCCATCTAACTACTGACAAGGCTGGCCAAAGATAAGTAAAAACTATTCATTTACGAATTGACTCTGCATGCATGCAATGGCATGTCGCTGGGTATCCCATGTCTTGTGTGTACAGAAAGAGTATGCACAATTATTGCACCAATCATTCACTAAGGTAGCTTCCGAAATGTTCAGACGAAAGTTCGCTGCACGCTGCCTGAGCCTGCAGTCTAGGATGGCTGCACGCTGGAGAATATGAGTAGGTAGACTGGATATGGAGATCGATATTAGTTTATACAGGTTAAGTCTCAACCGAAACGAGTAACGAGTTTATCAACCAACCATCACAGAGAGTTATTACCGACTGAATGAAATCCATATACAGATAGAAGGATGCTGTGTTTGTGTGTATGCGCGCAGGGCGCTCGCCGGCGGTTGTGGTATAAATGAAGAACCGAATGTCTGCCCACAATAATACAGACCATCCATCGACCCAGCCAGCCAGCTAGCCAGCCAGAGCGGGCCCCTTGGCGAGAAGCGAAAGCTGTGTTGTTGTCTTGTTGTGTTGTCTGCTTTGTAAAATTTGATCAACCCAAGAGTTATTAAGGCGATGTTTGTGAGTGGTGATCAAGGATTGCATAAAAATGCCAATCACTAAGCCCAGATCAAGGTCCAAGTTCATGTCCCTCTTATTCGAAGGCAGGCAACAGGAGGGATTTATCTGAGAAGTAGCAGGGTTAACCCATTTGGAAAAAATGGATTCAGCAATCAATTCACATAACAAAAGAGAGGGGGAGAGAGAGAAAGAGAGGAGAGAGAATTTAATGTAATATCTAAATTCAATTCATTAATTACAGAGCCGTACTTAGGGCTCCTGAAGACCTTGCAATTGCGTGGGGCTGCAAGCTCCTTATGGGCAGCTCGCCCCCTTGGATTAACAGATCTTTTGTAAGGCAAAAAAAAAATAACAAAATAATTGATTGTTAGGATTAACTAGAAAATCATTATCACACTTCTATGTTAGAATATACAACTATCTATCTATCTATCTATCTATCTATCTATCTATCTATCTATCTATCTATCTATCTATCTTTCTATCTATCTATCTGTCTGTCTGTCTGTCTGTCTGTCTGTCAGTCTGTCTATCAGTCTGTCTGTCTGTCTTTCTATCTATCTATATCTATCAATCTCTCTCTCTGTATTTCTCTCTATATATTCTTATTTGTATATGTGTATCATCTTTCATCGAAGCATCCAGTATGTTGAGGTTGTGCAAGTAAGTTGCCATTTTTTGGGTAAAGGGGCCACAAGGCGCATTCAGCGACGGGGCCGATTAGTGGCTGAATGATTAGTAAAAAATCATATGGTCGAGTTTTACTAGATTTGATTTTTTCCTAAAATGGAGTTCATTTTTTTGGTTCTTACAAATGAAATCATGTCAAATTATTTCAAATTCAAGATTCTGTCCTAAAATTCTATCGGTATTTAATGACGACACCCACTGAGTGAGATTGATAAATCGTAAAATAAACCAAAACAGGTTTTTCGTGTTTGATTAAATGTTTTAGTTTCCGTCTTTCCAAACCCCAAATATTTTTTATTCATTGCCATTCACGATTTTGTTTTTATTTGATCCTCTTTATGCTTAATCAATCAATTTTTTCCTCGTCTACCTTTCTCTTCAATTGTCACATATCACATACTTTCTGTGTCAACAACCTGGATGTATGTGGCCTTTTTTTCTTATTTGCTAGTGGTTAATCTCTTTTAAAAAACATTAAAAAAAATAGTTTTCAAATATATTTTTTATTCTTCATGTTTCTTGTTAATGATAAAAAATGCCAGACAGAATTTCTTTGGGGAAATTGAACTTTTTCTTGTGATCTTTCGGATTATATGACTTTTCTTTTTTGCATTTTTTTCTTTTTGTAAATGTCTGTGCCTGCCTCGACATCAATAATTAAATAACATTTTAAAAATTAGCCTATTACTTAAAAAAATAAATATCTGCAAATTCCTTAGTTAATTATCTAGGAATTTGGTAAAGCTATTACTTCCCGATCGTCCGCCGACGTTAAACATTAAATTAAAGAAAAAAAAAAGTCGGACCCAAGAAAGACTATTGTTATATTGTTAAACCCTTTCGACCCTAACTTATCAAAATTACCTAGTAGTTACTCAGAGTCAGAGATCTTATATTAGATGAACAGATTGGGTCTCAATATTGGTGTGCCTTCTTTTGCCGTCAGGGACGGTTAGATCAGCAGCTCTTTAGGGTTTAAAGAGTTCAAAGGTCTTTTGAAACTTCAAATGACTTATTGTTAGTAACAAAACGACTTTTACACTCATGATACTGAGAGGAATGAGTGGATGACGGTACAGACAAAGACGATGATAAAACAATAACTCTCTTCAATTTTTTTATTATTTTTATCTTATTTTTAAGCTTCTCTCTCTCTCTCTCTCTCTCTCTCTCTCTCTCTCTCTCTCTTATTATTTCATTTTTGTGTACAGACGTGGCTGCAAGTTGATATTTGATATTAATCTCTAAATTACCACTCATATTTTTATTAAATTATAACGAATTTCTTTTTTTCTATTGAACAACAACTTCATTCATTACTTATTAAATTAAATTATTACTTTAACTTCTATTGAATTTGCTATTTTACTATTTATTCCTATTGAATTTAATTATTCTAAATTCATTTTAAAAAGTTTTCTCAAAGATATTAGCCTATTATATAAGAAAGCAGTACCTGTACCTATGTAAATTTTAATGGTCTGAATCTCTTTTTTTTTAAAATATCAACTGTGGTTTCATTTTCTAAAAAGCTCTAAACAGAATTAAAAAAAAAAATAGTTTATTTCTATTTTTCAGATGAGGCTTCGTAATTCAGGAATTAACTTTATTATTCGGACTTTTGTCCTCATCTTAGTAGGTTTTTTGATGTTTCTACAGAAGTGTAGAAACATCAAAAAAATTAATAAAATAATGACAAAAGTCCGAATAATAAAGTTAATTCCTAAAAACAAATACTATTGTGATTTCAGTTCTTGTAGAGTTACAGGATGTAGAGTCTCATACAACCATGACAATCTGTTTTTGTATTATATTAGATATATCATGAAGCTGAGTCATCAAATCAAGGAAGTAGTGGAAAAAAAAAGATTTGGTCTATATAAGTGATGAATTTTTAAGGACAGTTCATTTATAATGGATTAGTTGATCTATTTTGTCTTCTAATTTGACTGACTATCAACATTCCCCGTTGTTACTTTGCTTTTATTTTTATTTTTAATAGCACAAGTATCCTTTTTTAAAGCTTACTCTACTTCAAGTTAAATCAACAGTCACTTGTATTTCTAGATTGTCTGAATTTCATTCAGCCAGATTGCAAGATAAATGAATGCCAAAATCAATGGTGAATGGCCTTAACTAAATATCATACAAAAATATACTAGTACAGCAGACAATGTTTTATAATCATTAAAGTGATTTCCCACTATAAGACTCTGTCAAGGTCAACAGGTTACCGAGTTAAACCTTAACCTTGGACCAAAAGAGATTAAATGAAAAATTATAGAATCTCTTACTTTTTGTCATGTCATCTGACTATAATATTTTTTTTAATATCATAATTTGTTTAATATAGCAGAGAAGAACTTTCTATGGTTTAGAAATGTTATAAACAGATCCCAGATAGTTTACATATACAAACACATTTACAATGTAAACCTTACATACATACATACAGGGCTGTGCTTAGTGCTCCTGCAGACCCCACGATTGTGGGGGGGGGCGCAAGCTCCCTAAAGTCCACAAGGTTTAACTAGAAAATCATTATCACACTTAAATACACCTATCAATCCATCTCTCTTTCTGTCTATCTTTCTTTCTCTCTAAACATGTATTTGTATATGTATGTATATATAGTCTTTCATCGAAGGCTTCAGTATGTTGGAGTAGGGCAACTTAAAGGGGGCCGCAAGACGTATTCTGCATGGGGGCCGCAAGATGCATTCTGCATTGGGGTTGCAAGGTGGTAAAGAACAGCACTGCATACATATATACAGATTTACGGTTAGAATCTTTCTTCTAAAACATGTTTAAAATGCTCAGCATCCAAAATAGTTTGAATTTGTTTGGATACTGAATATTTTAAAACACATCTTGGCGTCACTCGTTGTCGAGTATGACTGTCCTCCGTCTTGGATCTGTGGACCCTTTCGTGGAGGACGCCTGTGCGTGATGTCTTTTAAAATAATTAACTATTAGTATTAACTATAACATCATTATTACACTTGTATGTTGAAATATACATCTATCAACCAATCTTTCTTCCTGTCTCTTTCTATATATATATGTATGTATATATAGTCCTTGATCAAAGCCTACTGAGTGTTGAGGGGATGCAACTTGCCTTTTTAGGGTAAAGAGTTCGCAAAATGTATATCTAATGCCTAGAATCTTTCTCGTGCACTGCATGTCGAAGGCCTTGATTTTGCACTCTTGCTACATGCCAAGGCTCCATTAAAATGAAGAAATAAAAATAATTCAAATAATGTTGCCTAGCCTCCATTTATGAATTGGGACAAAGATTTTTTTTGATACCCCATACTGTCTAGTTCTTATTTTATGCTGTGTAACCATAACATAAGAACAAGGCAAGGCTTTTTTTCTTCATGCATGTGTAGAAATGCGATAAAAGAGGCTTTTTAAAAATCTTATTAAAAAACTATATAAAAGTAAATGTTCAAATCTTTGATTCTTATTTCACTTCAGAAATAAAACAACAATGGTGAATCAGCTTTTCAAAGGAATCCAAAATGGCAGCAATGTGTTTTTCTATAAAAAAAAAATCAATAGAAGAGATTTTAAAGATTTTATTTATTTTTTTATCTATTATTTTACTTTATATCAAAAGGTCATAGCCTGAAAGGAGTGAAGCTTAGATTGTGGGTCATTCTACACTTAAATTAAATAACACACCAGTCAAGAGCATTGTGATTCAAATCAGATGAATAGAAACTGGATGACTGATAGTAAAAATGGAGAAAACTTCAATCTTTTAAAATACTGATTAAAAAATACAGATGCATTGATAAAGTTTCAAATAGAAATAGAAATGTTTAATTCATTGCATGTACTATAATTACATACACAGCCATGAAAGAAAAGAAGAAACACTAATATAAATATTATTCATAAGATTAGTATATTATATTTACTTGGTGAGCACCAACCCAAGTTTGGCACAAGGCCGTTTTTACGTGCTCTTACCCGAGCTTTTTATATTCGGTGTTACCCTTCACCTAGATGAGCTGCTCTTCCGAGCTAACGAGCCTCATCTGCCCGAGGCCGCTAAAATAAGATTAGTATATGCTTATTTATATTTAAGAATAAATACAGAATGACTAAATGAGGCCAATTATCTAAAATAATATTAAAAATCAGATTATTTTGGTTGTATGAGACCTTACATCATGTAACCCTTTGGAAAATAAAACTATGATAGTTATTTAAAAAAAAAAAACATCCTGTTTATACTTAAAACTTTTCAGAAAATGAAATCACAATAGTTATTTTTTAAAATTTATTCAGACCACTAAAATATTCATACTGCTTTTCTAAATAATAGGCTTCTTTAACTACTTTAGAGAAAAAAGCTTTAGAAATTAATTTAGTAAAGAATAGCATTAGGAATTATTTTAGTATAAAAAAGCATTAAAAAGTTAATTTTAGTTTAAAAAAAGCATTAACTGCTTTCGTGCTTTTCTATATAATAGACTTCCCTAGTTTAGTGGCAAGTCCTTGAAAATTGATAATTTCATTTTTGATTCTGTGAAACCCTGATATAAGAGAGATGTCGCTGTCCTCCTCCGCCACAGCAAAAATCTCTTTAATCCGGGTTTTCTTATATCTGGTTTTTATTTATTTAAGTATACAATAATACAGGCTCTAATTTGGAATCAGATAAAATCTCTCTGTCGAATATTTCTTATATCCGGGTTACACTGAATTTGTTAAGTTATATGGTTGAAACATTTTATTTTGAGATCAAAATTAACTTTATTTTTAAATAACTGACTGGATACATATTGATATATAATGTCTTTATTTACTTTAAATATTTTCCATTTTCTTTTTAACAATAATGAGTTAGAGGAAGAACGTTTCTTTTTATATACTTTATTTAGAATCTACGAATGATGGGTACCTGGGTTGGGCCAGGACAACGTCTTCTTTACGATACTCAGTCAGTACGATTGAGAAACTGTTGATCAGGGTAAGTAAGTAAGTTGTAATGAGTTAAAGAGATTTCTTTCCGGAACTTTAAGAGTTACCTCCCTTGTAAAGCGCTCTTATATTTCTTGCTCGGCGGCGCCATTTTAAATAGTTTCTTCACATGTGAGTATTAGAAAAATAATAATAATGTTCTCTGTTTATTTACTTGTATATTTTACCGAAAGTTCATATTTGTCTTTTAGATAATAACAACTAAGTTTCGTTTATCACAACATCACTTTAAAGGAATCTTGTAAAATGAAAAAAAAAAGTGTTATTTAATTTTACTCTTAAGAAAGACGTTAACGATTCTCTCCTCTTAGTAAAAACCGGTTTATTTTATATTTGAAAGTTACTTCTTATTCTTTTTTGGTTTTATTTTTTTAGACACCTGTTATATTCAAGCTTGATTTAATTTAAAATTAAGTATTTTTTTAAATGATTTTAATAAGTTTGTGAGAAAAATATTTTGTTTTTATATTTTCTGTCAGTTATTGCTAATGAAAAAAAATGACGTAGTTTAATTTAAAACTCAAGTTTGTTTTTCTTTTGATATAAATTCATTTTCTTTTTTAAACTTGAAATATTTTTTGGATTTTTTTTCAATTATGTTAAAATCTATTGATTATTTTGTTTGGCTAGTTTACTAATTTTAGTACGAAAAAAAAAAAATAACATTCAAAAGTTACGTTAACGTTGGTTTTGAATAGCTAATGGCTTAACAATTCAATTCAGTTAATTCATAAAACTAAATTTTTTCTTTTTAATTTATTTGACTTTGATATTTTGTTGAATTAAAAACATTAAATTATTTAAAAAAATGTCTTACCTTTAATTTTCTAAGTAAATAGTTTACTATTTGATTCAATTAAAAAAACAAACAAAAAAACATACAGAATGTTGGAGGGGGGATGGTGTGAAATTCTTACCGGTTCTTTCTTCATATCCAAGTTATCGAAAAATTAAACGAACGAAACCAACATTTTAAACATTTATATAAAAAAAGGGTTATTAAAAACAAAACAAACTTTTTTTTATTATTCTGAAGGTTTAAAAATATATATCTTAATTTAGTTCTAACTTGTTAAAATTTTGAAAATTCAAGTTTGTAAAATTAATGAATGCCAAAAAAGAAGTTCAAAACCGAGCGTAGTGAGAGCAGCATTGTTAGTTTTGCAAAACTTTGAAAAAAAATATTTAAAAATTATTTATTTGTAACTTAAATTAGAAAAAAAAGGGAACATTTTCGTAATTTAGGGGTTGGTCAATAGTCATTTTAATCCGTTTGGTATGGTTTATTCAACACGACACGAACTACGCAAAAAAAGGTTTTATTTTCTTTTCAAAATTAGTTTGACAACTTCGACTCAAAAAAAACAAAACGTTCATATAAATTTATGCCCGAAGAAATATAATTACTTAATGATCGCGGAAAATGCATGCTAACTTGAATTTTTAGACTTAGCTTAGAAATCTGATTTTTTTTTGTTTTTTACGGGCATTTACCTAAAAAATCAGACTCAGTAGTACTACTAAAAATTAGTGATACTGGTGTATGCTATCTATTTTTTTTTAGATAGACTATATGTTTTATTTTTAAAATTTGTATCCAATGAAACATTTTTGAAAATAAAAATGGTTCAAAGTTTTTTTTTGCGAAACAGTAAGTGAATATGGAAATGTTGAGCTGAAAAATGCATTAGAGCGTTAGTGTTAAGTTTAAATTTACAAAGCCCAACTGTAATAATGCAATATAATAATGACCAGTGCAGACAGCTTTTAAAAACAGATATTGACGCCTGTCTCTTGAAAATAAAAACCAGTGATTATCCCTACACTTCTATTTGGCTGTGAGACCTGGAATGAGTCACTTATTGACAACACTTTAACAGAGAATTGGCTCAGAAAAAAGACAAACTCCATCATCAGTACTTGAAGTTGCTGTAACTACAAGCATTAAGGCCCTTATGAAAAATCAGCTAAGCTGGACTGGGCTTTGTGCATTCTCAAGTAAAGTATTGCCAGTAAGTAATTCATTCCAGGTCTTACAGCCAAATAAAAGTGTAAGGGATAATTAAAATCTATTTTAAAAGCTTCAGCTGCACTGATCAGTCTGCATTACAGATGTAGTGCTTTGTAAAATTAAATTAAGTTCACTAACGCTGTAATGCAGTTTTCAGCTCAACAATTTCATATTTGCTTATTGCTTTACAAAAGATAACTTTGATCTATTTTCATTTAAAATTTTTTTTTCCTTTGCAATATTTTTGCTCCTATCACAACCCCAACTATTTTTTGCTAATGTATATATATTACATATAATTAATAGCATTAAATCCTAGTTACCGGTTAAAAAACCATTCAGCTTCATTTTATTTATTGAATATTAGATCAGTCACCATGGAGATCACTGAAGGAAATATGTTTACATTGGCTAACTACCTGCAGGAAACTTTGAGTCCAGATATTGAGAAACGACGAAAAGGTTAGTATTAACTTTTTTTTTTTCACAAATTCCAACTCAAAAATTTATTTATCCCATCCCGCTTCTTAATCTTCTATATATTGATTTATTTGAGGACTTATATCCTCATCTTTCTTGAAGAGAGTGGTTTCAATTCCTACCGGCAGGAGGTATTGTGGGTCAAAATGTCTTGCGATAGACAACCCTGGAAGGCAGTGGTTGCTAGGGCTACAGTTATAAGACCCAAAATTCTTATCTAGGTCACAGTTAATGCCATTACTAAGACCAGAGAATAAGTTGTCAAAAATGTGGTGAAACAACAACCAAGAAAGATAATATTCAGCAAACATTAATATAATATGATTAATATTAATTTTCAATTTTCCTCTTTTACAAATTTTTTTAGTTTTTATATAAGAGTCTTTCTCGAAGAGCAAAAATGTAGACGATCAGCGGGTTGAAGACACTCCTCCTGGTAAGAGCCTAAAAGACTCAACCATTTAAAAATCTCGATCATATATATAAGAGTCTTCTCTATTTCTCATTGCTTCTTCATCGATAAAACAATGATCAAGATCTGAAAGATAATAAGAACAGGGTCCTTGATAAGCATACATGAGACTGATGATCCTATAGTTTTTATGATTTTATTTAGATACTACACTGCCATATTTTTATTTTTAGCTGAGAAGTTTCTGGAGTCAATTGAAGTGAACCAAAATTACCCAATATTATTATTGAAACTTTTGGAAAATGACATTGATGCCAATATTCGTCTCAGTGCAGCCATTACATTCAAGAATTATGTGAAAAGAAACTGGAGACAAGTAAGTTTGTTTGCTATTGCTGCTTTTTGGGTTTTTTTTTTTACTGTGCGTAATTTATTAAATGATTTGATTTATTTGTGACTTCACTTTTTGTTGCTTTGGACATATGAAGTTTGTTAACTTGGGATAATTACTCCTCTAATTGAATTATAACATTATTATGAAAATTGAATAGATACAGCCTATGACTCCTGGTAGATAGTGCATTTATGATAAAAAAAAAAAAACATTTATTCCCTTTTCTTTATGATATTTACGACTTGTAAAATTATAAAAAAAATGTTTCTTTTATAAAAATATTTTAATATTTCAATGACAATTTGAAACAAATTCAGTGAAAATCTGTAACATTTTTAACTACTTAATTTTTTTTTTTTTGATAGGATTTTTTTTCTTTTTTCAAATTATCAACTTGTGTTTAAACATTTTTATAATACATGTTTTTTCCTTTTTTTTTTTACATTTATTTCCACAAAATCTTTTTGAAAGTTCTTATAAATCACTTTGTTTACGTTTTCTTCTTTCAATTAATGAACTCAAAAATGAAATTCTTCGTTTTTGACTCTCTATATACAAGATGATTTTTTTGATAATTTTTTTTCAATTGATTAGTGTTTTTTTTGAAACAGGTGGAAGATCTTCCAGACAAAATCCATCCACAAGATCGATTAGAAATCAAAAAAGATATTGTTAAATTAATGTTGAAGATGCCTGATCAAATACAAAATCAAGTAAGTTAACTTATTCATTAATTAAATAGTAGCTTTCCTTTTTTATTTTTGTAGATGTAACTTCAAATAATCATATACTCAAAAAATAACCTTAGAGAAAGCCTTGAGTACGCAAGTATTTTTTGTTATTTCCTCTTGGTGGTTGTTAGTATTTATAGTATTAACTGAATTATTCTTGAATGAAATTAAATGTCCTATTTTGTAAGATTTGGCATTTATAATAGTTGAAAAATCTCATTTTGTGTGTAGTCTGAGATTTTTTTTTAGATATATTTTTTAATGACTATTAGTTCATTACAATTTAAAAAAAAATTTATATTCTTTTCTTACCATTATTTCACTTGAACTTAAAAGATTGAGATTATTATAAAAATTTCTTGTTTCTTCTGTTTCTGGATATCTTTCATTTTTTTTCTTTTCTAGTTAAGTGATGCAATTAGTATAATTGGCCGAGAAGACTTTCCTGAAAAATGGCCAGATTTAATCAATGAAATGGAATCTCAATTGAAATCAGGTGATTTTGCTTTGGTAAATGGAATCCTAAGGACAGCCCATTCCTTATTTAAAAGGTATTGTATTATTCACTTTCGTTATAAACTCTTATTGTTGAGAAGTAGCTGAATTCATCATAGACTGAAAAAATACAATCTGGTTTAAAAATTGAGCCCACTTCCTTATACCAATATACCATATTTTATTTATAAATACTTATGATGCATATTAATAAGATATCTACCTTATTTAAATCTATATACATTAATGGATTTTTCTTTATATATCATTGTTTTACTTTTTCTATCAGTGGCATAGCAAGAAAAAAATATAGTATGTCTAGCATAATTTCCAATTTTACAAATAATAAGGTAATGAGTTATAACCAAATATAACAATATACACAAAAATTTTAATTTACTTTGATTTGAATTATGTTAAATTCATTCATTTTAGGTATCGCCATGAGTTTAAATCTCAACAACTTTGGACAGAAATAAAATTTGTCTTGGAACATTTTGCTGCTACTTTCACTCAACTTTTTAATGTAAGTCTTTCATTTCTCATTCCCCCACTATAATCTGAAATAGCTTGTTCTTAATTACAGATGATTCTTAATACAGGAAAAATATTTTATAATTTTACTGAATAAAAACTTCAATTCTTTTATTCACCATAATTTGCTTTCCTTTCTTTTAAGATACCAAACATATATCAATAATTCACAAATTTCAAATCTGACATATTCAATATGTAAATATACTATAACAGAATTATTGATTACATCTTGATTTTTTTTCTTTTTTTTACTGGAGTGTGGTGATATTTTAAATATATGATATTTACTTGGTGAGCACCAATCCAAGTTTGGCACAAGGCCATTTTTACGTGCTCTTACCCGGGCTT
>JAUZSX010316625.1:0-11928 GCA_034780655.1 Idiosepius hallami | reverse complement strand
AAACGTAGTGTAATAACATAAAAAAAAAATACCTACTAAGATGAGGACAAAAGTCCGAATAATAAAGTTAATACCTAGACAAAAATATATTCAAACAAGGAGTACAAATTAGAGAAGGTAAATACAAAGCCGAGGTTTGTCAGTGCTTCCAACTAGAAGATTAGACAGTTTCTAGTCTCGCATAGTTGAACAATATTCTACTGGCTTGTAAAGAGTTCGGTAGAATCCATTGAAAGGAAATGGGTAGGTTGCAATAACAGTTTATTTTGCGAAGAGAGAGGACAAAACAATGCTAAATGCTATCAAGAGATTCACACAATACAGGGGGGCATAGATAGATAGATGGGGGAGTCAACATGGTCCAGTAGATAGGCAGTCAGACTTTGGAATTGTAGTACATGAGTTCGAATCGAAGTTGTTCCATTTATGTTGACGCTTGGGAAAGGTATGAATCCCCATCTTCCCTCTAGCTAGGGATCAAATAGTGCAACTTGTATTAAAAAAAATGTGCGTATAAAATAATGTTTATCAAAATTAATTGTTCTCGGCATTTAAATGACCTAAAAAAGTTGATATGCCGTGAAAACACAAAACAAACAAGATAGATAAAAAAAAAAAATTATAACACCATCAGGTCTTCCATACAGAGAATTATATCATCATCATAGATTCTTTATTTCCTTAAGCTATGAATTACTCACTTCTAACAAATAACTTTTAGGATTAACTTTTTCTTTATTTCTTTAGTCTGAATATTCGAGAAAAGGGAAAAATGTGTCAAACTTACAAACCACTCGGTGCTGCTGTGCTTGCTCTGAAGACAGACAAAAATTACAAGTAAGTCTTCAAATTTTGTTAGGTAGCAGTGAAGCATGACACCTACCACATTATATATATATATATGTATATGTATATATGTATGTATATATATATATTTATTTATCATAGTTCATCTGAACCATCATATAATATATAATAAATAATTTTTTTTTAAAGGCTTAAATAATGCGTTATAAGGTTTTTTTTTATTTGTTTTTTTTTTCTATTTATGTTTTGTTATGTTTTGGGGATGGAGTGATATCCCCGAAATATAACACTAAATAAAAAAAAAAAACAAATAAAAAAGACAAAACCTTATAACACATCATTTAAGCCGTTCAAAAAAAATTATTTATTTATTATATATATATATATAATGTTTTTCCTATATCTTAATTTTAATTCTAACTTTAGCCCAAATTAGGTTTTACAGCTCACTAATAAATAACCTGTGTATTGGTGACTAGCTCTTATTGTATCTCCAGTCGTCATGGTTTTCCATGCCATTGGAACTAGGCTCTTCTCTGCCAAGGGGCCGTGTCGTTGATGTAGGTGCATCAGTCTCCCCACATTTAAAGGCATCAAATGCAGGTGTCCTCCCAAAAGGGAACCCATACGCTCATCTGAAGGGACAGAGATCAAGATGGAAGACATTCATACTTGACTATAAGTGGATGCTGATGATACATAATTTGAGCACATATGGCCTTGTGCCAAACTTGGGGGTGCTCACCAAGTAAATATCATAATTTGAGCACATATTTTATGAAATACAAAAAATAAAGTTTTAAAGGAAACAGGACCTGTATTGCTCAGCTGAAGTATAATAATAGATTGTGAGGCAAACATTTGCTATTATTTTCATATACAGAAAAAACCTTGATTTAAGGCGAGTAAACCTTTTTGAATTAGAAAACGATATTCATAAAATGATAAATTACAGGTAAAGATGTATAATGGTAACTAGCATTATTATTTATGTAACATGCAACCTAACATTTCTTTACTGTAGCATTTGTATGATTTCTATCATTTTTCCTGATATGGCAAGATGCCTACTATTTCTTTTTCTGGTGTAGCATAATGTGTAGTATAATGAAATCTAGTTTATTATAATTTATTTTTATGGGTTGTAAATAAACTAATTTTTTTTATTTTATTTTTTTTTTTTAAGGGATTTTATTTCTGACTTAATCCTTGAAGGGGGAGACAGTTCAAGTAATGCCTGTGTTGCTGGAGCTCTACTTGGTTGCAAGCTTGGTTACCAGCAACTCCCGACTGACTGGCTTTCTGGTCTTCTCCCGGCACAAGGAAACTGGCTCAATGTGAAAGTGAATTCACTTTTGGATATGATGGGATTGCCATGAGGGATATTTTACATTTTTAGTTTACATTATATACTCATCCTGGATAACAACACAGGTGTTATAATCACAATATGTCAGTGGCTGGACCTGGGGTCTGGCAGTGGTAGTGAAGGGTAGCACCGGTCTTCATTAACTTAACATTTGGCTTTTTAACAAGGAAAATTTGTTTTTTTAAGCTGATATTAATCCAGAATAATCTTGATAGTTAGATATGCCATACAACGAAACAAAATGCTGGAATGAACTCTGAATATCTTATAACTTGTATCCTAGAGGTTAGGACAATTAATTTTAGGTATCAAGCTCTGGTATAAAATACTAGTTATAGGGCCCAGTCTTTTTGGTTCCGTGACTGCCGCTACAAGCATTTTTTTAAATATGACCCATGTTTGCACTTTATTTAAAAGACCAACAGAATGTGACTTTTATAATTCAGCTTGGAATGTTTATTTGACAGTCAAGATAATTGATTTAATATGTTGCCTAATAGTTTGATAACATGGCTGGTTGAAGAATAATCAGAACAAGACTTATGACTGTAGCAAGATAATAAAATATACTTTGAAATCTGAAGTTGTATCAAAACTTACAATATCTAGCTTTGACAAACTACATAAGAGAAACAAAATAATAGTAATCAGATTGCATCTTGAATTTTTGATGATGACTTGTCTTTTTATAACAGTAATCAGGCTTTAAAATTTAATACACTAGTTTGAGACCTAGTTATTCTGTTTAGATTCACACTAGGACTAATTCTCTTAAATATGTTATATTTGATCCATAGCTGGAGGGAATGTAGGGATTTATACCCTTCTCAAAGGTATTAGTCCAAATGTGAACGTGAATCGTACAACTGGGATTCAAACTTCCATATTACAATTCAGAAGTTCAACTACCTACCCACTGTCCCAAGTGGACTTCCCGTGAATTTTTAGGAGCCTGTGCAAAACAACCCTCTTACCATTAATGGGTGGCCAACTGACAAACATAGCCTATATCATCCTATAGAATCTCTCACTTGCATGCATGTAGAAAAACATTTTTGGGAAAGGTATGAATGTCCTAATATTTGCAAGCCACTGGTTAAAATGAGTGTTAAGTTTCATCATTTAATGTCAAGAATAATCATTTTTGATAAACATCTTTCTTTTGTCAACATGTTCTTCAATTAATATTCGTCACATTTAAGTTGTAGCTAAAGAGAACAAGGGAGATTTATACCTTTCCCTAAGGTATTATCCAGAAATCTATTCTAAATCAAAACCATTTACATATAATTGTTTCTATTTCTGTTAACTTTAATTATGTGAAAAATGAGATTGCTTGTGAACTCAATCTGAACATTTATTTAATACCATATGGTAGGGTTTTACAGCTCAATATTTATATTTTACTCATTTAAAATTTTTTCTAGAATCAAATATCATTTCTTCATCATCTTGCTGTTAGCAGTGACCTAAAGAAATTCTAAACTTTTTTGGGGGATTTTTTTTTCATTTTATTTTGAATAGTTTTAGCTTCTAAGAATCTATATACATATAAAAGTCAGATCGTCATTTTTGATTGGGTTCTACATCCAGTTTAGAATTTTCGGTTTGTGAGTACTGTGCATGGCTAGACAGAGCAGAAAGAAAACAAGAAATTGAACTGTAAACACTTGTATTTTTTAATGGTCACCCATCTAAATACTGACCAGAACTGGTGTCTCCAACATGACTTGACCATATATCATTTTAACAACATAGTTTACATTGTTGCTTAAAAAAACTTTTTAAGAAACACAGAACATACAAAGCGTTTTTGAATTAAAAATAAATACCAGAGAAGTGTTTTTGAAATTTGAGAAAAAAATTTTTTTCCTTTAACTAGTGTTGTTCAAATAATAAAAATTTAAATGTAACTTCTCTTTTTATCAACGAGGTGTTTAACTATGAGTATTGATTTCAAAAGAAGAAAAAAAAAGCCCAAATTTTGGATATCATTCCACCAAAATAAAGAATACAGTAATGTAATAATGAAAGATATTGTATGAAAAAAAATTTCTAAAGTTTAAATCTAAAAAATAGAATAATTATTCCAATAGATATTTATATTGTTCTAAGAGGAAAAGTTTATCTCTTTAATCAGCAAATGTCAAATTTCACAAATGATGCTCAGACAATCAGCTGAGATTGATCTAAAGATATAGAGAGGTAGTTATTGCTTTCTGATTGGTTGGTTGTGAATGGATTATGCTCTCCCTCTCCCAAATCAAAATGGTCATATACATGGTATTTTACAAAAAAGGTTATAACAATATATTTATACATGGTATTTTACAAAAAAGGTTATAACAATATATTTATAGTTTGCATAGACATTGAGTCAATAGTCTTAATTGACTGTCAATTTCTCCCCTATATGATCATCAGGCCACTATCATAATCTCATAATAAAGTAACTGACTCGTCAAAAGCTATTGACTGTTTAAGCTAATCATACATACTAAATCATCAATATTGAGCACGTTACATACAAATAAAATATAGCAAACAATTCTATTATTTTATTTAATGTGTATGAAATTTAGTATCATATTTAAAAAGAAATATATTTTATCACTCATATTTATTCTTGTATCCAGTTTTTCTGAAATAAATTGTTTATTAAAAAAATAAATAAAATAAACATTTTCTTTGAGCTTTTTCCACAGCCAAATTATTTTTTTCATTGCATACCATGTCCACTTTTTTTATTATCTGGTTTTAAATCACCAGAGACCCTGCTAATGGATCTCTATTTCTCTGTTTGAACCAGTTCACTCTTTACACTTGGTGACTATAAATTGTTTTTGTATCCTGCTATAACCAAACATCACAAGAGTGTCACTTTAGTGCTTCATTACTTTTTTTTTAAAACTAACCAATTCTTATGTTGCTCAGAACATAAAATCAGATTCCCGGTACACATCTAACTGGAAAAATATTGCAAAATTCAAACAGAAGCCCAATGAATATTAACCTAGTTCTGATGTATGGTAAGTATATGGCACACGAACAATATTGCATTATAATTTTTTCTAGATTAAGAAAAGCCTGATCAAGTATAATGAGAATGCACATCTGACCTGTTACAATATAATAAGTACAGCCCATTAAACCTGTACTCTAAAATTTTAATGTCTATTCATTAATAAGTGTATTTTAAATGCAATTTTCTTTTTTCAACAGAGAAGAAATTGTACTTGAAAGTGCACAGTGATATGTATATGATATATTTTAGCAAACTGATGTTTTCTTACTGAATTTGATTGAACCAACATTAAAAAAATTAAAATTACAGGAAAAAAGAATTAAAGCTGAAATGGGTTAACAATAGGACACATAACAATTATTGGACAGTGTTATTAAAGTATATTATTTAACTTCATTATGATCATAATACAGAATTCAAATGATTTTATTAAATTAAAAAATAATTCATTGTAGATCCTATCAGTAGTGAACAAATCATTAAAACAAAGGACATGCTTATGAATCTAACCTAATAAATAAAACATTTGAATATGTGCAAAAACTCAAAGTTCTAATTAGATGACACATGAATCTTTGCAGTTAAGCTCTGCTCTGATTCAGATCAGTTAGGGAGTAAGGTCAAGACCATATTTATCTTAAGCTTGAGGGGAGGATCCACACAGATCTTCCATCATTTCATATTTTTTTATTTTAATATATGTTATCTTTCTACCAACTTACAAAACACAACAATGAGAAATCATTAAAAAGCAGAGAATAACATAAGTGAATCAAACATAGTATATTAACATTTCAATATTCCTGAAAAAGAAGAAATCAAATAAAAAATTATTAAAAGTCTAAAAAATAAGTTATAAAAGTATTATACATTTAATCATAAATTTACATTTATTTCATAATTCAAACAAAATATAATTATATTTACACACTGAATACTGAGGGTTTTTTTTTATTATCTGGAAGGATCCAATCTTTAATAGAAGAAACATTTTGCAAAATCTGTTTCTGAGTTCTTTATATTTTTTAGCTTCAAAATAAAACTCAAAACTTCAAGAGAAAAGATCAACTTCTTTTCTTTCCGGCTTGTCATCAATTTGGTGCATTTCTCTTAAACCCTGGGAGAAAAAAAAAACATACATATAATTTTTTAAACGCATATAAATAAAAAATTACTTACTTATATAACGTCATTACATAGTCTATTCATAATCTAAATATACAAATGTGGACACAGTGAACAGTATTGTTTGTCAGTTTGTAATTATTAGATTATATATACTGTCTATGTAAAGGACATACCTCTAGGACCAGTTTGATATTAGCCTTGACAAGTGCAGCTTGCTTTGTGAATATGTCACTTCGTTCATTCAACAGATCAGTTTTTTGTTTAATAAACTTCAGGGCTTGTTCAAAAGTAAACTCGACAAAAAAACCAAATCCAACACACACAAAAATAGAACTGGTGTCAGGGCTGCAATAAAAAAAAAAAAAATACATCGATACAAATCCTACAAGCATTTATCCGGTTATGACAGGCTCTATTAATCAATGATCTTGCATGTATTTTAATCACTTTTTAATCTTCTGCATAGAATGTACCACATAAAACTGAATTTTCATATTTTATGGGTTTTATTTTTTTTTAATAAATTACTACGAAATTCATCCGAAAGTAAATAATCTGAAAAGAACTATTTGAGAATACAGATCCAAACAATATATTAAGTTTCATTAAAAACAAATTGACTATTTAAAGCAGGGTTTCCCAACGTAATTTGCACTGCCTACCAGAGGGATGGGGGCGTTACAAGACTTCAGGTGGGTAAATTTAACTTATAGGGGGTCCCTGAGATTTTTTAGGGGGGGATGGTAAAACACAGAGCTTCTAGTAACACTATGTATAAAATAGAACAAAAAGTTCATTTGCAAGAAACTATCATTGAATTACAATGTGACAAAGAAATGAAGATTATCTTTGAAAAAAAAAAGGTACGAATTAAATATGGTTACACTGCAATGAAGTGTATGCAATGGTATTATATACTAATTGACCTTCTGTTCCCATTTGATCGATGGTGTAGAATTTTATTCAATAAACTATATGAATATTCAATTATTTATTTTCACTTTAATATTGTACTACTACTACTACTAACATTATTATGTGAGGATGTATGTAGGAAAGGGGCATTAGTTCGTAACGGAGTGTTCTAGGGGGCGTTTGCCAAATAAGGTTGGGAAACACTGATTTAGAGTAAAACATAAATCAAAGCAGCCAGCAAAAAGATGAAAGGACATGAACCATTGTCTTTTTGTTGTTAATTTAGACACAATCAAAAATATGCAAACAATCTATCCATTAGGTTGGCAACTAAGTTATTTCCTTTAAATCTATTAGTTTTTATTTTAAAAGAGAAAAAGCTTCAGACAAAAAATGTGTGTGGGAGAGAGTGAGAAAACAAAAAAAAGGAGTGAGTGTGAGTGTGTGCATGTGTATTTCAAAAGGAAGAGAGAAGAGAAAGAGAGGACAAAAGAGATGAGATAAAGAGTATAAATTGAAACAAAAACACCAGGAACTGGTTGAATACGTTGCCAACCCAATATAAACTTCCAAAATTCTAATAATCTTGCTTGCAAGGATAAAAAAAAAATGAAGATGTTTATCAATAATGGTTATTCTTGGTATTAAATGAATGACAAAATTAATACACCATAAAAAAACAAATCTGTCTATGATTACAGAGAGACTCACACTTTGGCTTCAACATAAAAGTTGCATCCAAGATCAACACGAGTTTTCAAGGCATCTTTGCTTTTATTTTCCTTAAAAACAAAAAAAAAAAAAAACATATATTCTGTGATATTTTGAACCACTTATCCAGAATAAAGAAAATAAAGTATTGAAATAACAGCATTTAAACAAACATTTTAAACATCTCCCAGTCATTATTTATTAGTAGTGCACTTTAAATACATTTATGAATAAACATTAAAATTTTAGAGCACAGGTTTCAGGGGCTGTAATCATAAAATTGTAACACGTCAGATGTGCATTCCTAATACACTTGATCAAGCTTTTCTTTATCTAGAAAAAATTATTATGCAATATTGTTCGTGTGCCATATACTTACCATAGATCAGAACTAGGTTAATATTTTTTGAATTTTGCAATATTTTATGACAATATACATTTATTGAATAATATTCTTATTGCAGACTCTACTATTTTGCAATTTTAAAATTTCCTGTAATTCTGCAGCTATTAGTAATAACTATAGAATTAAAAGAATTGTTAAATCACAAAACAGTCAAGTAACAAGTATGGCCAAGACAAAAATATTCTTTAATAAAATCATAATGCCATAGCCCTATTTATCTGGTATATGTACATATTTTTAAAGTACTATTATTAGATAAATAATGAGCTACAAATTATAAAAGAATGTATAAAGTGTATTTTATTTCTAATAAATAATAATCAAAAGATTTCTAATGAAATGGGATAAATAAAGAGCAATTTAGCTCAGTAATAAAGATCCATAAGGTATTTTTAATATGAAGAAAAAATGTGGACACTAACAGGTAATTTTGTTTATTTCATGGAGCAGGTTGTTAAAAACAAATTAAAAAAAAAGTATAAAAAACACGACTTACCTGTACTCTTTCAATGACGGTTTTCAGTTGTAGATAATCAGAAATCTCCTCATAAACTTTATCTCTTTGCTCCAAAATTTTCCTACATAGATGAAAATTAATTTTTTAATCAACAGAATTTATTTTATTGCTGGCGGGATAATTGTCAGAATTCCTATTTGATTAATTAAATAAAAAATTAAATGAATTGAAGGAAAAAAGACACAGCCGTATTCAAACATGGAATATTCATTTTATTAAAAAAAATCACAAACAAAAACATTAAAATTCATTTTCGGTAAATTGAAAATTCCAGATTAATTTTAAAGAAAGAATATTTATGCCAAAAAAAAGTGTAATTCTCACCCCAAATAATGCATGCACAAAAAGTGAATTAAAAATGGAGAATAAAAAAAGGTTTATTTTCATCTTTTAATCCTTTCGGCCCTGAGGGTCCGATATATCGGCCCTGAAAACATAACGCAAAAAGAAGACACCAATATTTTGATTCTATGTTCTCCTAATATAACGGTTCCGAGTGATTATTTGGTAATTTTGATAACTTAGGTTCAAAGGATTAACAAAATTTTAAAACTTACTTTAAATCTGTCCGTAGTTTCTCATTCAAAAATACTTCATAATTCAGTAATTTTTCTTGGTCGACAGCATGCTCCATGTTTTTACAACCAAAACAAATTTAAAATAAGCATTATCGTTTATTTTCCTGTGTTGTTTGAATTGTTTCCCCTTTGAGCGGTAACCGGTGTCGATTTGATTTATATCGGTAAAGCAATAATTGGCCGGCCATTAACATAAACCTTTTATTTACGCATAGAAATCAATACAAATACCCTTTTCAACAATGAAAAACTATCAAAGTAGTAGAAACAGAAATATAAAATTCCTTATGGTTTATACGTGAATTCTGCTTCCCAATAATGAAATAAATCACCTAATGGAAATAAGTCAGTGAAATTAAAACACCATCCCTACAAAGTCCTACAGCCAAAAGAGTGACAGATACAAACAATTTTATTGACGTTTGCTCACTTTAAAAAATATTTTCTTATTTTATAAAATAATCTATTCATTTCATTCCATACTATTTCGTTTCGAGTTTTTAATGACTCATCGTTTGTTCGTTTGAATTGTCAAGTTTAAAATTCAAGAATTCGGAGTAGCGTCCCCTTTTTTAAAGCGGAAGTTTGCAAAAAAAAAAATTATATTAACTTCCTTTAATGAATTTTGAGCATGGCTGAACTTCTATTGGATTCAAATATTAGAGTTTGGGTCTTTTTACCCATAGTTGTCATTACTTTTCTTGTTGGAATTATTAGACATTATGTAACCATTCTTCTTTCATCAGAGAAAAAGTCGGAATTGCAACAAGTCGCCGATAGGTGAGCATTTATTACAAGATTTTCAACGATTTGATTTAATTTTTTACTGGAGTCGGTTCATCGTGAAAAATTGAATGAATGAATGCAACAACTTATTTTCTACCGAAAGAAAATGTTTTTAATAATATGGATTTTGAATAATAATTTAGATTTCTCTTTTAAATAATTAAAAGCTATAAGCATTGAATTAATTACTGGTAAACCTGGATTAAATTATTTTGTATACAGGATTCATTTTTCAAAGTGTATGTTTAAAAAAACCATCACAATATTTCTTGACTCGTTTATTTCAACAATTTGCAATTTTCTCAAAAATGTTTTTTTTTTTTATTAAATATTCTTTCATTGACTTTTATAAAAGCATTGCTTTATTAAAAAAAACACAATAAATATAAATAAAAGATCTTAGTTATGAATCCTAATCAACCCATTATTTAAAAATTCGCATTTTTTAAACAGATTTAATTTATTTCTGTGTAACATATTTAAAGATAAAACTTCTTAATTAGTTCAATTCATGAAAGTTTCTGTAAGAAAAAATAATACGAAAATCGTGTTTTCAGAAATGATTTTTTGTTAAAATTTAAATTTATTATTTGCAATAGAAAAACAAGCAGCATGTATTTAATGTTTTATTTTCGCTTGTTTCTTAAACTAAAGGATTAATTTACAACGTTTATTTGAATGGAAGATTATTTAGATTATTGCGACTTTTGTTCTTAATTTTTGTTGTTTAATGTTTAGCCTTTTTGTATCATTGTACTGTCGGTCGATATGGAGCCTTCGTAATTAATTGCACACAATGAGACCAAATGAATGTTCAGTGAGCATCCTCAGCTTCATCTGAAAAAAAAAACACATTTTGATTATTCTCTAGATTTTAATAAATAGATTGAAAATGATTTTTGTTTTAAAACCTTTTGAAGAAAATGAACGTCCTCATAAACTCTATTTTAATTTAAAATTACTTGTGTCAAGTCTTCTCCTTGGTTTGATTTTCTTTCAGATTACAAGTAATTGATCCAAGGTTTTGCATTTGCACATTTTCTCTATTTCGAAAATACTAAAACAGTTGTGTGTCAGGTTAGATTTGATTTGCTGATTACTTGCATTATTGAGGCTGCATTTCTTAAATGTCATTTTGGTTTCCAGAATTGATTTTGTTTTTCTTCCAAGATTTATAAACCTTTCTAAATGATCTCTTTCCCTTATGATATCTGAATTAATTTTTATTGGTTGAAGTCTATGTGCTTAGTTATAGAAATAAGATACAATATCATTGGCTGTACTAATGGGATAGCCATTTATAATCCTGTCACGATTGCCATGAAATTAGGTCTCTCAAAATGAATATTTTTCATATTATTTATAAGATAAAGAAAGAATGTGTTTTGAGAAAAAGTATTTTTACCCAAATACTATTGCTGAAAACAAATTAATTTAGTTTAATTATCATGTCATCATACACACAGCACCTGAGGAAGTCTGTTGTGTACCTAAGATTATGACAATGGTTTTAAAAAAACTTTTTTTTTTCTTATATAATTAATAAGCCTCATCTTAAATAATTTATGTTAAAACTAAATAAAAAAAGATTTGCCGGTTAGAAATTGTTTTTGGCAGTCTTTTACCCTAGGTCACACCAACATTCCAATATGGGGGAAAATGTTAGAAGGGAATTTTTTGACTACA
>JAUZSX010316614.1:0-11929 GCA_034780655.1 Idiosepius hallami | reverse complement strand
TGTGTGTTTGTGTGTGTGTGTTGGTTTGTGTGTTTGTGTGTGTGTTTAAAGACACAAACTACATCACATTTAAGTACACAAGGACCAGTGCATGAAAAGTCGCTAGCGGTCATTTCATTTGGATGAGTAGTATATGACATATATCAATACTGAAAATCAATGTAAACTGAAAATAACTATTATTGGATCGAACAGCTACTTTTGGTCAGGTTCAGCCAATTCTTCAGAAACCAATAAACAAAGAAATGAATTTTATTTTAAAAGAATGCTGTTTATTTTGTTTGTAATGTTTGCGACGACCCGAAACGCATTGACAACTTTTGATATTTGATGGACTATGTTTCGTTTATATATATAGAATAATGAATATTTTAGAAAAGGATACGGTAGAAATTAACACATGTTAATCTATTCTATGGATTTTTTTGCAGCAAGGTAGCCAAACGGGATCTTAATAGTTCTAATTTCATTGATATTGACTTTTAATATATCTTTTACATTGTATGACGAGACATTGAAAACTAATTTATTTTTGCAATTCTCATAAGAAAGTAATATTGCTACCACTTACAATAATTATTGTGGGATTCTTCAATATTAAGCTCGATAGTAGAACGCAGCAGAGTGTCCTCAGTGAGAACGAGAATCCTTGTGAGGTTTAGGGTCTTGCAACATAAGACTTTCTTTCTCAAGCAGACACGATCAGAGATGATCAGTCCCTAGTCTACTCGCCATGAGCACGCTTTCGGACACTGTTTTAATTACGGGTCGGATCCACACAAAATCTTCCTAGCTTATCGGATTGGCTGTTGCGTATTTTAGTATACGAATTAAGGACAGAAATTAAGAGAAAAAGGGACTTGAGACTACCTAAGAAAGAGAGGAAATAAGTATAATTATCCTAAACCTTGGATAAATAATTTCACAAAACTATTGATGTATATACATACCCTTCCATTATTATTTATCCAAAATGACCGCTTTTTTTTGTTGGGATATCACCGCACCGCACATAATTGAACTAGTCTTCATGTTTCTGCTTACAACAATTACAATGGTGCTATGTGGCTCTGCTTTGCAAGAATTTAGTGATATTCGAAAAACTTCTCAGACCAACAGACTAACATGCGAACAGTTTGTGAGGATGATGAAATTTTTCTATATTAGTAAAAAATTCTGTTCGATTTCTTATGAATTAAAATAGCCAGCACTCAGTAGTAGCAACAATAGATACGCCATTCTCTTACATCTGGAAATACCGTACTTATATTTACTTATATTTACATACAATGTACAAATACATAAGCCTAGCCTTTTAAATGATATTTTGTTTGTTAGCAAGCGTATGACTTTCATGGTGATATCCAAAAAATACATGTAAATTATCAAATCTCGTTGGTTTTAGATTTCCGAATTGAATAAATGTAAATATCTTCTAAAAAACTGCATTATCTTGCGCTGAGCTAAATCCATTCAATTTAAGACAGGAGCCGATCTGCTTGTCGATAAATTTGCTATCGTTATTTATCCCAAAAAATTTATTACTATAATAGGAATAATATATTGGCATTTATGTCTATAATTATTTATTATCAGTTGAAATGTTCAGATAACAAGCTGGAAATAATCTCGGTGGTTATGTTTTCAGAAAAACAAGAATACAAAATCGTGGTTATGTTCAGGTCTTATCTGAAACAATACTTGATTAACCATGATTGGAATTAAGTTCCATTTAACGATATGTATATTAGGATACACTATTAGGATACATAAGAAAAAAAAAGAAACAACTCTCTTAACCGAAAGTGTTAAACCTTTTAGAGTATATCTGGCTTTAGTGGAAAATCCGTTTAAGAAATGTTATAATTTAACGATGCTGATGTGTCGATATGAAGATGGATATGCTTTTTAGCTGCATTAACGATGGATCATAAATATATTTTTTAGAACATACATATATATGTATTCATAAAAAAGTAAATACTACTAGACTTAGAACAGACCATACGGGCCTTTATTACTCAATCTCATAATTTAAAAAATTAAGGACATGCACCAAATAGCAGAAATCCTTCACGGTAATACATATACTAATTAAATGCTATAACTTTACGTTAATTCGATCAAAACACAGCCAATGTAAAGACTTTAACGATTTATTAAAAATGCCAAACCAAACAAAATCTTATAATTCTTGAAGATATAAGAATATATAGACAAGTTTAAACTTGTTCTTCCCTAAAAACTAAAACAAAACGTTACTTAATCAATCCTCACTAATAAGAAATATATATTTAAATCTTCATAAAAATTTAAAATATTCCTTTACAAATAAAAATAATTTAAAATTTAAAATGCTGAATTGAAATACTTATCTTCGCCATTAAATGACTTAAAAAGTTGACATGCGGTAAAACAAATCAATGAATTAATTAATCATGTATGTATGCATGCATATAAATAAAAAATACTACACACCAAATATAGTGTATTACATAGAAAATCAAAATCTAATTACATTGTTTTCGCATTTATTCATACCTACATTTTTATCTATGTATGACCAATGCTAAGTAAGTCTTTCAAGTGCATGAAAGTGTCAGTTATCAAATACCGTAAAAATAGAACTGAAACCTTCCCATATTCTACTACTCTTCGAAATGTCATGGTTTGTTTAAGTAGACTAGTTCTTTCAACCGATCCCGTTAAGTTACATGCACACAAAAATTGAGAAACATATTACAGCATTTGAATAAATTATCTGTATTCAATTAAAAGGGCTGTGAGGTGGGGAATTGGTAAATGCTCGGACTATGGAATCATGTTATGCGAGTTCAAATCCCAGTCAAAACTATTGCACATACCTTTACATGCCTCGTTATCTCGACAGGTGAAGGTTTACACTGATTTCAAAAGCCCAAAAATGTCATCCAATTTTGGAGTTGAGCATTGGGCTAGTGACTCTTTCTCGTAAGACAAGTATACTATGATGATAATTTAACAAAACGGGGATCCTTTTGGATCATCCTTTATATATTATTCCACGAATAGTGGCAGAATAAACAGATACAAAAAAGAGTAAAGAAAATAACAGTTGGAAAAAATAACAGAAATACAGTCTTTTGGGTAAAAAATATATTATTTAAAAAATGTTTAATATTTTAATACAATTTTGAAGTTATACATCTATCTAAAAAGCTGTATTTCTGTTATTTTGCTAGTCTTATTTTCTTTACTCTTATTGTTATCTTTTGCTTATTTTATAAGTTTAGTTCTATATCTTATGGGTGTAGAAAATTCAGAATGGATACCTAAACAATATCATTAAGTATTTATTAGTTGTTATAAACAAATATTTCATATATTTATTTAATAATTAACAAATCATGGAAATCATGAAAGTTTTAAATAATTTGAATTTTTTAGAAAATTCAGAAATATATTTTATATATCACAAACAACAAGATAGTCGTATCCATTTTCAAATCAAACGAATACATTTCGTTGTAAGGTCCAAAATGATTGATTCGAATAATCAATAAGATTTTTTCTCCACAACTTCACACAGTGCAAACAAAAAAAAATTATGTTTACATAAGCTATAACCTAGAGAATTGATGTTTCATTTTTAATGCAAATAAAGGAAATTTTATTTGTTCTGCATATCAAATATTTAATCTCGACATTGTTGCGGTTATTGTCAATAGCCATAATTTTCTTTGAATATTCATCATAATTTAATATATACTCCAAATATGATTTTTGCCCTGTTGGCTGGTCGTCACAGTATGTCTTCTGCACTCTTGTTTAGAGTAAAAAAATCCATTAATCAATAAACACAGACACACAGACACAGACACAGACAAACACACAAACACACACACACACACACACACATATATATATATATAACATTATGTTACGAAGATAACAATCACTTTTTCATTATATATATATATATATCTAAGAGACTTCCTTTCGGCCTGATGTACGCGTAAGCGAGGAACTGAAAGTAGCCGACTCCTGTTGACTCCGTGTCTACACTTAGAGAGAGAGAGAGAGAGAGAGAGAGAGAGAGAGAGAGAGAGAGAGAGAGAGAGAGAGAGAGAGAGAGAGAGAGAGAAATAAATAGTGTGAGAGACGGACATACAGACAGACGTTGAGACAGAGAGAAAAAGATGGGGGAGAATTTTGCTGATATATAGCATTGTATGTTTGAATTTATATCAGATGTTGGGTTTTACGAAAGAGCTATGAATTGAAATTTTATTATTCACTGATTGTTTTCTGTCTTTGGGGGCACTTAAACGCCACGGTGTATAGTTTATGGAAATTTATGGCCAACCCAAATAGAAATATGTATATAATTTTTTTGTACAAGTTTTACATTCGTTTTTACATAATAAAAAAAAATTGATGGGATAATTTTGTGACCCGATAGACAATATCAAATTACATAAAATAATCATTGATCTGATTTTCTGCAAGATAATATATTAATGAAATTCAAAAGGTAAGTACAGAAAGAATGATAAGTCAACTTGCAGAGTTTACTATCTTAACGGCTAACTTTCTTTTTTTTTTTAGATTTAAGTTTATTATCTGTTTTTGTAGAGGGGGAAGTACGCGAGTTCAAACCCGAGTCAAAATCATTGCATTCACCTTAAAAATGGCCTTCTGCCAAACTTGCCGCTTACTAGGTATATACATCATTTGGCTTTTTCTTATTTATGTAATTATACATACACTTATTTATTTCACTATTGAATAAACTTATTCGTTTCTGTTATAAATGTATCACTTTTAAATGATCAAACATCATCTATTGCTGCGTTCAATGGACTGTATCTGGTAATTATGCGAGAGTCGGTCTCACTATAATAAACTGAAAAAATATATTTACATATATAAGAATTGTTACAAAAGTAATGCCTCCTATTTTCTTTCAGCACGAAGGGATTACTGTCGATGGCAATTTCCACAGTTATGGTGACAAATCTCAAGTATTAATGACCTGAAAGTTTAATCTACCTGGTTCCTACATTAATCGTTTTAATCATTTAGAAAGCAAGCTCTGTGCATCGATGGATGTTCATCGGAAAAAATATGCCCGCATTGAATACTTCCGAGCATAAAAAGTTCTACCAATCGAAATTCATCTGCGCATCTTGAACGGTCACGTAGCCAACACTATTAATGTTGGCATACTTAGAAGATGGGTTCATCGATTTAAGAGTCTCACCATATGTGTGAGTACCAAATCACTTCTGCACACAAAAATAAATCGCATCGTTCGTTGCTGATAGAATTGCATTAAGAATGATGGTGACGATGTAGAAAAAAATAAATTCTTGAGTAAAATAGTTCACGCGTTTCAATGGTACCACTTCCAGTTTCATATCTCCCCAACTCAAAAGTATTAACTTTTAAAATATTTACCATTATTTTCGATAGAAACCTTGTATTTGCAATGAAATGCAACTCCCTGTTATAAAGAAAACCCGAACATTTGCATGAATGAAACAGAAAAGTTCCAAAATAAATAAATTTTGCAACTATTTTTAACGTATATTGTATTTTACTGATTTAAAGGGCAAAATTTATTATATTTCCTTCGATTATAAATGTACACCTGTCAGCTAAAACCATAGTAAAAACAAAAGAGTAGAGTAAGAAAATGATTAACCATTTCGACCCTATTAGGCCGATATATCGGCCTGGTTAATCCTAGGCAAAAAAAACCACTTTGATATTATGGTCCTTATATGGTCCTTCAATAGAACAGCTCTGAGTGGCGAGATGGTAATTTTACTAAGTCAGGGTCGAAAGGGTTAAAAAGATTTTGTGACTCCGAAGGGAGGTCGGCGACTAGGCACTTTATTTCAAGAACGATTAAACAGATTAACTTTAGAATTCATCGAAGCTTATTTCTATTCATTTGCCTATTATGCATTCGTCTCCATCGCACCTGATATATTTGCAAGCCTCTGGTGTATACTAGAAGACCATTATTTGAACAGGGGACCTCTAGACAATATAATTTAATAGCCTATTGTTTCTATCATTCATTTATAGAGTTTATTCAATTTTGTCGAACAGTAGGTTTTAATTTCTTCGATCCTTTTTCCAGATCACTTAAAGTTCAATAAGTCGTACAAAGAAATAACCAAAAGTTCTGGTAGACAACATCACTATTCTTTGTGGATAGTTCTGTGTTAATTTTTATATGGCCCAGTAGAAAAGTTAATCAAACAATTTGATGAAAAGCTATTATAGAGCTCTAAGTTGTGAGAAGAACTCTTTTTATTTATGAAACTGGGACAGACTAGACTTGCTATTGATGACTCTATTTTCATTATGTATCAAACTCGTGTCAGACTGGGGTTATTCAGAGTCTAGGAATCAATGTTCACGGACAATAGCTGCGGCTTTATTGTCGAACCACTACAAGTGGAAATTAATTGAAAGAATAAAAGACAATTTAAACGGCGAACGAAGAAAATTACAAATATAAGTACGTCTTTATTTTGTACGTAATTTTTGGACAATTCGAACGTATCATTAAATCTGATTAATGAGTTATTCTTGCGTAGTAAATAAGTGTAGATAATAAAAAAATCATTGTACATTCATTATCCCCAAACAAAGGATATATCTATTTAACCGAGCATCAACCAAAGTTTGGCACAAGGTCAGTTTTACGTCCATAATATATTCCTGATTTAAAAAAAAAGTCAGTGTTGCCCTACACTTAGATAAGTTACTCTCATTGATTTGACTTGCCTCATTCAATCCAGGTTTTTAAATCAGTCTTATCCTTATAACCTAAATAACTTACTCAACTGTCTGAGACAATTGAAAGTAAATGTTATGGTTTTGATAGGGATTTGAACTCTTGTATTACTAATTCCAAGCTTTTACCACTGATTAACTCTCGCTGAACATGCCAATTATTTCTAAAAAAAATGAACATCTTTTATATCATCGAAAACTAAGTAAAAAACGAAATACTATAGAATAATGAAACATTATTCCTATTAATCGTTAGTGAATAGTTTCAGTGATCCAAATTATTTTTTAAAAAAAAGGAGAGAGAAAAAAAAGAAAACAGTTTTTATTGTATTTTATAAACAGATTTAATTCTGGTAATATTTTAGGGAAATGTTAAATAATACATTAAAAAAACTAACCCATTTAAACAAATACATTATATCACCTTTCAAATTACCCCAGGTCGTATTCTCTTCTTATTTATTGCATTCCCAACATTTCGTTCAACATGTATTTTGGAAAATTAAAGAATGCATATCATATAAAGACATATTATTTAGTTAAGAAACGCTTTTTGATAATGCAATTAATCCAGTTTGAAACTGCAGTTTTATGTTAATTTGCGACGGAATGTTTTAAAGAATAAACAACTTTATATATAATATAAAATCGATTGTATCATAAAGTCTCAATGTGTCTCTTACTCTTAGTAAATACCATAGGTATTATTTACAGGAAATATGAAACTGTTATCGAGGCAATGAATCTGCTCGTTATAAACAAAGTAAGAATACTTGAATAAATGAAATGGAAAATTTTCCAAATAAATAAATTTTGAATTAGAAAAACGATAAGAAAATCAGTAATATGTACATTTTTTGGTTGTTGTTTTGATTGAATTATATTGTCATATATCTAAAAGATATATTCTAAATTCATCACTTTGGTGAAGTACAAATTAAATTGTCATTCGTAAAACAGATGATTTGATTTTATCTTATAGTCAAGTAAAATCTAAGAAAGTTTCTTAATTTTATTCCTAATCGAACAAGAGAGAAATTACTCATTTTAATGTCGAATAATGAAATTACTGAATCTTTGTCTAAGCTATTAATATTTTTTAGTCTTCTGTTTGCAACTACATTGCGTTTATGAATGTATTGTTATTTCATTTTACTGTTGTTAATCTTAGTGAAAATAAGGTCAGGTAATATATATACTTGGTGAGCAGCACCAACCAAGTTTGGCACAAGGCCATTTTAAATGTAAATACAATGGTTGCTACTGGGATTTGAACTCGTATTTAATTCCAGAGCCCGTTAATAACATAAATATGACATAAACGTAACGTTATCACACTATTCATCAGTGTTATTTCACCGTTTAAACTTTCTGAAAAAAATCCTTGGCCATGTATCTATCTGGGTGATAAAAAAAATTCATTCGTTTCTGTGGCGAAAATGTTTTGCATGCGATACGGAAGGGGTATGTGGGGCAGTTGCAAATGGTGGGGCCCTTGTTTTAGACTGGTTAAGATATCGTGTCGATATTCATATGTAGATGAGGAAGTACCTCGCCGCATATAAATAAAACGTTCAGCGGACACGAGTTTGCAGTCAATTTAGAGAACTGCAGAAACGTGGAGAGCGTTTTTGTGCTGCTTCGGTTTTTTCTACCACGTGTGTCGTTTGATGATTTTTTCAGTTACGTGTAATGCCGTGAGTTGTTACTGTTTATTTTTTTGAATTGTGCTTGTGTATTTTTATGTTTCAACTACGAGCTATTGAGATGACCTGAGTTTTTTTTTTATACTCTTTTGCATTTTCAGTCCCATCGTTCTAAGTTACTATTATAATTTTTAACGACGATAAAATAACTGCTATACCAATGTTGGTCTTTGGGCAGCAATGATGGAGCATTGGTAAAAGCTCGGGCTCTGGAATCGTTTTACGCAAGTTCAAACCATTCCTTTCACTTTAGCAGCCTCGGGCAGATGGGGCTCGTTAACCTGGGAGAGCATCTCATCTAGGTGAAGGGTAACATCTAATGTAAAAAGCCCGGGTAAAACCACGTAAAAATGGCCTTGTGCCAAACTTGTTTTGCTGCTCACAATAATAAAATATAATAGTAATATAAATATAAAATCAATGTTGCTCGTTGGAATGTCAATATAACGAAAATTTGCTAAAATAACTGTAGGCTTCCAAAAAATAACTTTATTTAAAAAGAAAAAAATATTGGAATTACAAAAATAAAGATCAAATGTGCACAAAAGGGAAATGCAAAACTCCCTAAACACACAAATTTAAACCTGGAAAAGTAAAGGACAAGAAATTCAACCTTGAAAAGTAAAGGACAAGATATTCTAGTAGAGTAAAACATAAGAATTTTTTGACTTGAAATATTGCAGATATCTAGATTGTGGTTGGAGTTGTTTCGATATAAATATATTATAGAGATAAAAAATTAACCGTATTAATTATATATATATGTATTTAACACTTTGAGTGTATTTAGAGCGTTCTTTAGGCTAACAATGCGTTTCATGTTTACTGATATGTCTTTAACATTAATTAATATAACAATCCAATATTATATATATAATTTACAACAATCATACTGCACAGAGAAACACAGTTTGCGTTGAAACTCAAGAACTAGTCAAAAGTATCTATCATATAAGCGTATATGTATGTACGTATATAATTGGTATAGATCTAAAAATAAGTAACCATTCCCTTCCAGAATATACATGTCCAATAGTATTTACCATATTTATCTATAAACTTTCAAGGAGAAAGCAGAATTCTGTCGATGCATAGTAATCTGCGATTAAGCAAAGCCAGAGGAAAATAAAGAAATACAAATTCAAGAAACAGAACGACAAAGCGTTCTACCTTTCTTCCGATTCTGAATAAATCAGTTTTTTTTTTCTTTCCCATTTTTAGGTTAGAATAAATCTATAGAGCTTTTCGTTTTTCTTCTGCTTTTTTTTTCTTTCATTTTTTTTAAAGATTTGCATGCAGGTTTTTTTTATCATCCTCATTTGTTTTATCATATTTATTTTTTCTCTTTACTCTAGTCTCTCACATTCTTAAAGAACGGTGTAAAATAGCCTGTCTCCCTCGGCAATGTTTTGTTCCAATAAACCGATTCCGATCGGAATTTGACGTTTAGTATTCATAAAAAAAAGAAAAAAATGAAAAATGAAACGAATGAGCAGATTTGTTTAGTTGGAATTCTTAAGAAGGAATAAACCACCCATCACAGAAGATTTCTATATAGATATGTATAGATATTTCTCTCCCTCTCTTTCTCTCTCTCTCTCTCTCTCTCTCTCTTTCTTTCTCTATCTGGTTCTTAAGAATTTCATAAACATCAAAACGTCAAAATGCCCCACCTTCATTTGAGTAATGTAACATTTCCAAAAACTTTAGACTTCTATTCTCATCTTTGTTTTTACATTAGCTAAGTTTATCTTGATGTGCCTCTAGGTCATCTTTCCGTAGTATTGATAAAGTGGGCTACTAACAAATGCAAATCGGTGTCTTATATAAAATATCAAACCGTGTTTTGGAAATCTATTCAAAAGGTAAATTTAAGGATGGTAAGGTAATGTGCTAATCTATGATAGGTGTTCTCAGGGTGGCAAGATTGGCCTTTTTAAGACCAAATTTGAATAATTTGGCCTTTTTTTACAAGAGCTTGGCTTTAAAATTCATATTTGGTCATTTTTAGATTCGGCTTTAAATTTGTCTTTTTTTCTTTATTTTTAGTATTGATATTCATTACTTAATTATTGTCAAACTTTAAACTCCTTTATTTTAATCAACAGTTAAATTTGCGATTTGAAATATTTTTTTCATAATTTTTAATTGAAGACATTTACTTTTTTTGAAACAAAAACTTTTATAATGCCTAAGTGGAAAAAGACTCATGATGCTTGCAGAAAATATAGCAAAGCATAGGAAAAATCAAAGTATCTTTTTCTTTTTCTATTTCACATAAATAAATATTAACACTGTAATTTGGCTTTTATCATCAACATCCATATTGTTTTGCCTTATTTTTTCTAGCCTAGCAACGTTGAGTGAATTTTCCGACTATAAGAATAAAGCTAAAACTTTGAAATGAATATGAATTAGAGCTTGTTAAACCAACTCCTTAAACTAGAAAACCATGTGATGATTATACATATTTCTAACATGGAACAAAAGTCTAAACCACTTGCATCATAATAAAGTATAACGTTAAAAAATTAATCTATTCAGAAAATAAATTAAATATTTCAAATTGGTAAATATATTGTTGCTAATTTCAAATATATTTCTTGTCAAATATGTAAGACAAGGACTTAGCGATTATTATGTCTTTCAGTTAATAGGAGCATTTTTCATCTACATATATCACTGCAATACAGAGGTCTTCATATCGAACAAGGGATTACTATTAAAAACAGAAACAAAACCTCTTATTTATCTAGTAGTTAGACCCATTTGTTTAGATAAAGTCTGATAGCTGCGAATATTTAACACACATCTAATTAATACTGAAATGCCTTTTAAAGAAAGAGGCCAATTTTTCCATGTCCTACTGGATTCCGAGTTTTGAGCAGCAAAAGTGGATCAGTGGTAAAAACTTTGACTCTGGAATCGTATTAGGTGTAAAAATACCAAACTCTTTGCGTGTCCTATCGAATTTCTTGGGAAGATGAGTCTGGTTAACAAAGGGAGAGTAACTCATTTATGGATAAATATAAAACTAATAAAAAAAAACGGTTGGATGAAACCCATCAAATCATTCAAAGTAACTCACCTTGGTGATGACACATACTGATTACAAAAGTTCAGGAATAAAGATAACAGGTGAATCTGTCCTTGTGCTTAACTTGGGTTCGTGCTCGACCGAGTATACATACATTAGTGGATGATGGGTTTGACATGCATTATAAAGTAAAAATTATATTCAATTGAACTATAAAGAACAGATGTAAGAATAATTAAAACAGTAAAATCTTGTTTTAAAAATTACGTATTTAAATGTTATTTTGTAAAGCTTACTCTTGACACTTCGATGAATTTCTCCGTCGTATATAAAAGTAAACTCTCTCTCTCTCTCACACACACACACATACACACACACATGCACACAAATATAT
>JAUZSX010316613.1:0-25652 GCA_034780655.1 Idiosepius hallami | reverse complement strand
GTGCCAAAAAAATCGTTTGGCTATAGTGCCCATAGTCAAAGAATTCTCTGGAATAAGTTAAGCGGGATTAGGAAATTGAAATTACCGAGTTATTTTCCCTATTCATAAATCAGCCTGTTTGATGGACACTCCTGTCAGTTTGACTACATTTAACTTAATAGCAACCATAACCATTTCAAAAAAAATAAAAAGTAACTATATCATAAATAAAATAAAGAATAATCGACCACTAACCTGCAAGCAAGCAGGTGGGTGTGGTAACTTGTGGTAGTGTTGGTGGTGACTGGTGTGTACTCACTCCACCCACACCCACACCACACCAGCTGCTTGCAGGCTGAGTAAATTAATTTAGTTGCACACATTATACACTAGTGGAGTGGACATGAACAAGTGCAAAAAGTATGAAAATGGAGAGCGATTGAGGAACTTAAAGTTCAAAGTCAAATCGTAAAAATAACTATACAACAAGTAAATCTTAATTTAGTGTCATGCTACCGGTGACATTATAAAAATTGTTCCCATGCAAAAACTTGCTGTAACTTAATTGATCAAACGTTGGATTTGATTTCGGTAAAAATAATTGATTAACAACAGAAAATAGGATCGTTAAAAAAATATTTGTTTCAAAATCTGAAGAGATATTTGCTGCACGCAATAATAACGCATTGCAAGAAAGACAGAACAAATACAAAAACTAAGAATTTATTAGAAACACGAAGTAAAATTAAACGAATAAATGCGGTAGTAAGTGCAGTCAGTGAGTGCGGTCGTGACGGTAAGGTCACACCGTCACACGGTGTGCGGCAATTTTGTGGCATTATAAAGCTAAAAAACGTTTTTTTTTTAATTATAAATATAATTTAATTCCAGACAAATAATTCCAGATTGTGGCTATGACTCTAGGTTAAAGCCATTTCCTGATTTAAACGATTTTTTAACCCCTTTGATCCTAAAAACCCAATATATCGGCCTTGGCAATCTAGCAAAAACAAAAACGTAAAATGAACGGCCGATATTTCAGCCAACCATGTTATGTTTATTGGTTATTTTGCTAAGTATATCGTCTTAGTTACCGTTTTTTACGTCAGGATCTAAAGCATTAAAAAACAAGGTTCGATTGTTTGAAGTACGCAGTCCGTTCAGAAATTAAGTTCATCCACCAAAGTCATGGATGTTTTGTTGCAGGAAATAATATTTTTCTTGTCACCGGTATTTAGGCCACTATTCTAGACTTTGACTTGTCTCGTTAACATTAATCATGAAAATTCTTTTAGCTTTCACTGCTATTAAACATAATAGTTAAAAAAAAATGACCAAATGTTTTCAATTTACCCTTACCCACTAACAGGTAGTTTTTTTTTTCAAAAATGCAAGAAACATTAAAAAAAAACTTTAACCTTTTTAGGTTGGGTTTGTTCTACAAAATTCTTTTCTTTTTACCTAGTTATTAATTTCTTAAAATTTTCTTCCTATTTTATCATAAGGTAAAGTTTGAAATAGATAAAGAGAAATAAACTTAACTGACTGCCCAGCCCATACCAAAAACATTATTCAATCGACTAGACTTGTTGACTTCATTGAAAAAACAATTTATATATGATATAAAAATAATAAAATAGAAAAGAACATCTATTTATTGAAAAGTTAAATATTGTGACTTAAAAAATAGTTTTAAGCATATTTTATTCATCTTTAAATTTAATTAATTTGACAATATTGAAATTTTGCTTTAAAAATTTAAGCCTTTTTTTTTTAATTTTTAGAAACTTGCAGTTAAAAATAAATCAAGAAATTATTAAATGATCAAAAAAAAGTTTTTTTAATTCAAAGAGTTTTAAAGGTTTAGGAATAAATGTTGATTTTAAAAAAAGCCAACTCAACTAAAACTTAAAATTTCTTTGATTGAAAAATAAAAAATAAAAAAAGTTTCTGAAATTCTTTGCTCAACCGGAAGTGTAAACCTTACGCATGCGCATTTCGTGCTGTTTCGTCGCCATGTTTTCATCTTTTTTGACGCTTGAAAAAAATTGTTGAGAAAAACAAAAACAAACGAAAACAAATTGGAATTTTTAATCGAGATTTTATTTTGATTTCATGGCGCAACGATTAGCTTCACTTTTTATTTGCATCAGGTAAGAAGAATTTTACAGACTTTTTCTTCAGGGGATTCCCTTTGAATATTAGGGTGATTATTTCTTTTAAATTCCAATTCTTCGAAGAAGAGAAGAAAAATGGTCAGTCGAAAAAAAAAATCAAATAAAACTTCTTAATTATTGGAAAGTTTTTTGTTAATTTTTAGCGATCGATTTGACATACAATATGGATTGATTTTGTCGTGGTTTTCACAATTAATTATTAATTGATTTTAAAACTTTAAATTTCGGTGGGGGACAAAAAGAATTTAACTTTTTTGATAATCGTTGGTTTTTTGGCGATTTATTTTCCCTGTTTTTAAGTTTTTTTAAATTTTTTTTAAAAGTTTGTTACAAGTTGTTATTAGATATTGAAATTAATTATCTAGTTTATTTTCTTTCTTGTTTTTTCATAACATTGAATTTGTTAGATCAAAACTTTTTTTTATTGCAGTGTTCTTTTTTAGTCTTGTTTTCGTTTCGTTTTTGTTTGTTTTCTTTTTAGTGTAAATGACAATCACTTAATTGTTTTCAGTTCACTTAATTATTTATAAAACGAAATATCTACGAAGATTGTCTTTAAAACAAAGAAAAAAACTACCTTAAAATAATGAAACAACCCCTGTTTATGGTTGTCTGAGTTTGCATGCACCCAAATTGATATCTTTAAATGAATTTTGACAAAAATAAATGTTTTTTTTAGGACTGAAGTAAATTAACATCATTTATGACCTTAATTTGTAGCGTCATTTGTTTTAACATTTCAAACATTAAATTTTTTGGTTAAAAGTAAGTTTTTTCATTTATTTATTTAGTTTATGATCTGGTTATATTATAATTTTAAAAAAAACTAATATTACATTTTGTTTTTATTAAAATGTTTATATTTCAAAGTGTCTTAAAAATTCATTTAAAAGTTAAAATTACTTAAAATCCAGTTAATCGTTTAATTCGGATACTTTTATGTTTTAAATTACCATTTTTTAATATGATCACTTTTTTTCTATTCGTTGAATATTGTTAAATTCACAGCACAGAACAACTTCAATTTCAGTTATTTTGTCAATTTAATTCTAAATTGAAACAAAACTGAGAAGGTGTTTTCATTCTAATTACTTTTATTTTTTACAAAGTTCATTTTCATTTTTAACATTTTCATTTTCGTAAATTTGAAAATTTAATTTTTAGATTATTTTTTCCCTTTCTTGCTTCTTAATGTTTTATAAGTAAGTAGACATTGATTGCAAGTGGTTGAAGAAAACGAAAATAATTTTTTTCAGCAGAGAGCGTCCTCGCCTCCTAGCATTCAGGACGAGAATGTGGGTTGGGTTGTTTATTTGTTTGACATCTCTAAATTTACTTTCTTTTCTTCTTTTTTTTTTTGTCAACACTTAAAACTTTTTTTTTTTTTAGTGCAATTTCAACATTTCAAAAACATTTCAAAAACATTAAGTTTAATTATGTGTGTTTTACTGTTTTAATGGTTTAAATTAAAAAAAAGGAAACAAACAAAAAAACATTAAAAGGGTTGTTGTTGTTTTGACTGGAGATGGTGGTGGGTGGGGTGTCATTTCGTTTTTTCTTCAAACAACAACACCCACTTCGGGGCCACTTACATGGGAGGTCGAACTTGGTCAGTGGTCGTAGCTCGTGGCGTTGGCGTCGCCGTCGATATAGGAATCATAAGTTGATCCATTTGGCTTCGACTAACTCAAAGAAAAAGATCTGATTCCCCTAGCTATATTATATTAAATTGGTAAGCACCAAACCAAGTTAGACACAAGGCCAATTTTACGTGTTATACCTAGCCGTTTTTTAATTTAATGTTACCTTTCACCTAGATGAGTTGCTCTCCCGAGCCCCAGCCCCACTGCCCGAGGCAGCTAAAGCAAATGAATGGGTTGAATAAATATTTATGCTTTTATTCAGATTACAATTTATTTGGACAACGGTTATGGAAAAATGATTGTTCCCGTCATAAATTGACCTAAAAAGGTAGATATGCCGTAACATAAACAAACACCTCGTATTGTGTAAAAAAAATGAAGGTAATAATTGTCTGGGGAAACAAACTGTGTGTCCCCCAAAAAGGTGTTTTGTTTATTCTACTATAAAGAAAATTTATAAACTGATAAAAAAAAGTTTCCCTCCTGAAATTTTGATATTTTAAAAAGCCTGCCTGGTTAGTGTTAATTATAGAACACACATTGTTCCTAAAAGCCATCTGTAATTTCTGTAAATTACATGATAAAATAGTTGTTGCTGATGCACTCATGGCGTTATGGTTATTTTATATTTTTAACTTCTAGTTTTTGGGTCATTTGTTAAAATTTTAGAAATTCAGAGCTTTTGATTTATATAATTGGCATTTTACAAACTAAGGTCAATCCTCTTCCTGTAGTGATATTTTCAGTTTGAAATTTACCAGATTTTATCAGTTGGCTATTATGTTAAATTTTTATTTTAAAAACATTTTCACAAAATTTAGATTATTTCATACCATCATTATTGCAACTTCAAGCTGCATCAGTGCACAGTGCATCACACTGCATGCTTCATCCAGGTCACAGTAGTCACATACATAGAATTTTTATTTCTTTTCAAAGGATCCCTCAATAAAACAAGAATTTTTATTCTAAAAAAAATCATATCTTCTCTATAAATTGTTTTTTTTTTTGTAACAGAAATGATTTGGTATAAAATAACTGAAGTAGATATGCCAATAATAATAACAGTAACGAAAGAAAAAAATAAACCTGTCCAATAATTAAATGACACTCACTTGGCATTTGAAATGTTTATTCCTAATCATTGTTCTTTATCTTTTAGCTCTAGAATAAAAGAATAAATAAAGCAAAACTATAAGAAATTCTAATTAACTATCAACAAGATTAAAATATTGTGATGGTTTCTGATACTTTTAATCATCAAGATATTAACCCTTTAAACCCTAAATAGCCAATATATCGGCCCTGGCGACCTAAGGCAAAAGTAGACAAACACACATTGATATTTCGGCCTTAACTTTGGAACCTGACTTACCAAAATTACCAATTCACCATTCAGAGCTGTTCTATTAAAGATCTACGTTAGGGTCGAAATGTCGGTGTGTTTTTTTTTTGCCTTAGGAGACTAAGGCCGATATTTGGGTCCTTTAGGGTCAAAAGGGTTAATAACAAGTATCAGAGAATTTTTGTGTTCTTGGTTTAGTTCTCATTATCCACGCAAACAACAATAGAGCAATAACCATTAATTAATTTCTATGAAGAACACTGAATCGAATACATCAAGTTTTTCTGCATTATGATATCCCATATTGGTTTTTGAATGTAGAGACATGGGCAAGGATTAATAGCAATCTTGCCTGATATGACTTAATCTGCGATGAAAGTAGTATAGCAAATTACTGAATGAAGAAAACTATTGAAAATCTACCTTCATTGGACCGTTTTAGTTGCTGACTGTGGGTGATAAGAATTGGCCAGTTTTTCTTTCACAGTGTTTTTCTTTTGAAGCACTTCAGGTATCAAGTAACAAACTTTACTTTCACAAATGCAATATCAGTTGTGAGTTAACTCAATGCCTTTATCTAGAACCAAGATGTTTGTTTGATTTAATGTTTCTGTGCCATATGAGAATAATATAACCTACAAAATATTATTATCTCTATATTTTTATTAGCTATACCCACTCAACATTTATTCTTGAAAATCAAACCTTAGTAGCATGGATGGGAAAGCATACTATACTCTATATTTACCTAATGCTCTTTAACAATGAATATTAACAAGAGCTGATCATAAACCAACATTTAAAAATTTTTTTTTTTACATGGTCTGCTTTTTTAATATAAAAATTTCACTTATTATTAATATGACCTTTTATATTAAAGTATTATTATTATATATATATAAAAAGATTTATATATAGATATAAAAATTTAACAAAAAGGAAACTAATAAACTACTACTACGACTGATGTTGGCAAGTGTCTGTTGTTACCGACAATGCTATAGAGATTGAACTATGATACCAACAATGGCTCACTAGGCCTGGATGACATGTGGCCAGTGCTGCCAGTGGTGCATCTCCTGCCTATGCTGCACTTCTGTAAGAGTGGCAATATCTCAGGTCCGATCACACCAGACGACACCGGCAACAACTAGGGCATTCGCGAGCAGACGTGATAAAATGAATCAGATCTCCACCAGGACTGTCAAGCTTGCTTGGATGGTCCTTGCATTGACTAAGCTCTTCTCTCACCTGAACTCTCCCTGCGTCAGAGGAAAGGCCTTACCAGTACATCTGAGAGAGAGGACAGGTGCAAGGAGTGCCATAGAAGAAATCCATGATTATCTTAAGTGCTTTAATGGAGCCCCACAAAAGAAATCTATGATAATCTCAAGTGCCTTAATGGGGTCCCACTCCATTTGGTTGCATATATGTATATACACCGTGCTAGTTGGCCGTTGACCCCAAAAAGGTGTTCATCCGCCCTTTGAAAAGTCTGGTTTATAATCCTTCAGGGAGACTAGCCACTCTCATCATCAAACAAAGTTGTTGGGGTAACCAGTTTAGTTGCTGGTGGCCCGACCATGTGGCATGTAGTACTGGGTTACATGGTACCAGTGGCACATAACATGGCCTGACATCAACTACAACTAATAATATTATTACTACTTTCCTAAATAGTAATAAAACAACTAATAAATAATAATCTGCAGTCAGTCAGACTTGACTATGACTAGTTGGGACTCTAGTATTCCACCTTGGTGCCCAACTTGCTAGCACAGGTTATTGTTGCTGCAGTATCTGCTGCACATCAGATAGACACCCTTTGAACTTCCAATTCCCACATCCAGTGGAGCGAACCCATGATGACTGGCAGCAGAGGAGGCTGCAGGGCTTTTGAAATTAGTGTTGCCCTTAACCTAGATGAGCTACTCTCCCAACGAGCCCCATCTGCCTAAGGCAACTAATGTGAATGCAATGGTTCTGACTGGGATTTGAACTCACATAATACAATTCCAGAGCCTGAGCTTTTACCAAGGCTCCACCTTTGCTGCCTAAAACAACTATAATAATAATAATACATGAAAAACTGGCAATAGATAATAATCATAATGAAAAAAAACTCCCATCATGCAACTCACACTCCCACAATATAAACAATGCAACCATATTGACAGTCACCATATCCATGCTCCATTGCTCCTCTCTCTCTCTTCTGTAGAAGTGCTTATGGTTGTTGTTGTTGTTGAGCAGGGAGACCTCTGGCCTGTTTGGACTTAGATCAGTCTTCCTGTTGTTATCTCAGACTATCATGAGATCTCAGTCCTCACCCTAGGGGTAACTCTAATTAAAGGAAGATTTCTCAATTCTAATGCTTAATGCATTGATTATACCGCCAACCAGCCTGGTACAGTACCTTATATTCCTACCTGATCACCCATCTTAGTACTGAAAAACGGGCTCTATGTTGCTTAACTTCAGGGATCTAGTGGGAACCAGTGTCTCTAACATGACTTGCATATAGTTCAAGTACAGAGCAAGCAGCATTCAGGAATCATCTTTCCTGATTGAATAATAATAAATGATTTTTGAAATCAAACTATTTTTTTAATTTGAAAAAATTTTTATTGAATAGTTTTATAGTTTTCTTAACTTAAACTTTTTATTTTTCTTAACCTCAACCATGAAAGTTAATATTGTAGTACCCTCACCTCTCTCTCTCTCTCTCTCTCTCTCTTTCTCGCACATACACACACACACACACTCACTCAATCAATCGCACACACACAAGTTTGTATTTCAACCTACATTTTAGATTAAGCATCAGCTGTGTAGTAGTATTTTTTTTTATTGTAGACATTGGTAAGTAAAATCTTTTAAAGCTAGAATACTAAAATCAGAATAATTTTTTTAATCATGATAACTGCTTATGAAAATAATTATGTTAGCTTGTTTGTTTTAAGATTAAGCTAGAATCATTATCATCTATACCAAAGAGTAAATAGAGTAAATGCAACAACAGTAAGCAGTAGTAATGATTTTACAGTGCAACAGTGGAGCTTAGTTTTTTTTTTTTTTATAAATAAACATTAAAAAGCAAGTAATGTGAAATCAACCAATCAAAATCACCTCAAAATTTCCATGATTTGTGGAAATTTTCCTTTTGAGTAATTTTTTTTCAATGTAGACTCAGTTTTATTTCTATTTCCATGGTGGAAAAGAATAAAGTGTACTTATTTGGATGAAAATTGGTTTTGAATTTTTTTTTTAAGGTAAATTTTTTTTTTAGATTATTTTAGATTATAACCAGATTTTTATTTTAATTGCTTATTTCGGTAATTTTTTTTCAATATGTAATTTTTAAAGTTATTTTGAAAATTGCTAAGAAAAATAGGGTTTCCCACTAAATTCCACCTCTACATAAGTATTTATTTTTTTAAATCTCTTATTTATTAAGCTTTGAATTTCTTTCTTTTTTTTAACCAATTTGAATGTTTTGAAAAATGCAAATGTGCTTCCTTCCCCCCTCTTTCTCTCTCCCTCTCCATTTATACTTCTCTCTATATGAATATTGAAATATTTTATGAATTAAAAAAGAATAATTTCAATAGTACCAAAATTCAAATTTATCTTAAATGTTTGCCTTTTAAGAAAAATCTACTTGGTTGAGCAACAATTCAAGTTAGGCACAAGGCCATTTTTATGTGCTCTATATACCTGGGCTATTTGCAGTCAATGTTGCCCTTCACCTAGATGAACACTTTTTAAATTTAATTAAATCATTTTATGACACAAACTTAACTAATTTAACTCAGGTGGATACACTTTAACTATAAGTTACAATAAGGGACTCATTGGTTCTGATCTTAATCATTAATTACAATTTTATTTTCAATTAAGAAGGTTCTTTAAAGCCACCTTGTCTCTCAAGGGTCATATTCTTGCACTTCTCTTCTCCCTTGTTCTGTTCCATTAACATCATATCCATTGGATTAAACAGCAACTAGATGAACATTTTAATTAAATCATTCTATGACACAAACTTAACTAATTTAACTCAGGTGGATGCACTTTAACTGAAAGTTACAATAAGGGACTCATTGTTACTGATCATTAAGATCAGAACCAATGAGCCCCTTATTGTAACTTATAGTTGGAGCATTGGTAAAAGCTTGGGCTCTGGGATTGTAGTATGCAAGTTCAAATCTCAGTCAAAACCACTGCATTCACCTTTAGCTGTCTCAGGCAGATGGGGCTTGTTAACTCAGAGCAGCTCATATATGTGAAGGGTAGCACTGAATGCAAAAAGCTCGAGTAAGAGCACATGAAAATGGCTTTGTGCCAAACTTGGGTTAGTGCTCAACCCAAGTTTGGCACAAACAAATATATATTATATTTATTTGGTAAGTAAATATAATATATATAATATAATAAAGATAATGCTATTTTTTTTCTTTTTTTAAACTTTAGAAGCTGACTACTGTCACGTGATCAATTTCATTTTACTTTTAGAGATAATTCTTAAAAAGCCTTGTTTAAAAAAAGAAGAAGGTAACTATTTACCTTTTTTCTTGTTTAAATAATTGCTTTTTCTCGTTTTATTTAAAAATAATTTAAGTTGAAAAGACATTTTTCATTCACTAACGGAAGATTTGTCCGTGGAAAAAAAAAACAGTCGCCAAAAAAATAAGCGATTTTTTTTATCTTTAGTCGTCAACTGGAAAAATCACAAAAAAATGTTGAAAGAAAAATAAACTTAATGTCATGAATAAAAATTTTCTTTTTCTTTAAGTTTCTTCTTTTAAAATTTTTTGCATGATCAACAATGTGAAACTATTACCACTACTACTACTTCATACACACTGTAAAAACCTGTCCTCTTTTTTATTTATTTATTTTCTAACTGCACAACTACTACTACTACTACTAATAATAATAATATTAATGTCATTCTTATCATTAGCTCACCTTTTCTCCTTTGTAAATTAATTCCATTCTTTTACTATTCCCCCCCCCTTTTTTTTCCAATAAACTCTCTTCCATTAGACACTCCAAAAACTTGTTATCTGTCAAAAACTGTGTGTACAAAAAAAACTTGCCATATAGTCTGTGTATGAACATAGTCCGTGTGTTGTGAGTTGGAACTGATAGAAACTGATAAAAAATTACTTTTGCCTTAAAGAATGATGTAAATTAAACAAATCTTTGACATAAACACTGACCCTGTGATTTTATTATAAAACCACTTGGTACAAAATAAATGGTACCATTAGATATTGGGTAAAATTTCTACTGGATTCTTGGACAAATAGATTACTTTGAGTTCATAGTTTATCACATATTATTATTATTTTGCACAAAAACTTAGGAAATAAGTCTATAAAAATGCTCTATTTTTTTTTATCATTTTGATAAAATATTCTTATTGAAGGAATAAACATCTTGCAATAGAAAAAAAAAATTTTTTTTTAATTCCTGAAATTAGTCCAGTATTTTTCTAAACTTCTAAATGATGAAAGATATTCTTCATAAAAAAAGGATATTATTAGTTTACAATTTGTTTATGTTAACAAATATAAATAGAAATATATTTAGAATAAAGACTGGTTATTCATTTCTTATCCTGATGGAAATATATTGAATTTGTTGCATATCTGTTTACATAGACTATGAACTATTGAATTCCTTGTTCTACATGTCAGCAAGCAATGCTTAATAAATCTGTATGAAGAATTGATAAAACTAATAACCTAATTTCAAAATATAAGCTTATCATTAAATCTTCATTTCATCTGCAATAAGAATAACTAATGTAAACACTATTCATTCTTCAGAATTTTTTTTAAAAAGTGGGAAAATATGGTTTAGAATTAGTTTTTAAAAAAAAAATCAAAATTCTTATGTATCAAAGCCCCCAACATTTAAACTTTAAAATATTAAACTCTAATTATGTTTGGCTGAAAAACTACGTTTTATAGGCATAAATATTTCTTTCAATCTGTGCTGGTTATTTAATATAGTTTTGGGAGTTGTAGCATAATGGTATCAAGTAAATAAAAAAAAGTTTTAATCAAATTTAAATTCCATTTTTTCTGTTTAGTTTTCTTTTGATAGTGATATTACTCTCCAGCTTCAGATTAGAGAAAATTTTTTTCAGAACAAATCTTTACATACCAGAAAATAACCTGACAAAGATTGACATGCCAGAAAATCTAAGGAAGGAGCCTAGAACTACGATTTAGTTTATGAATGATAATTTTTAAATGATGTTTTGTGGGCCTGAATGGCAAATTACTTCAAATGTGAAACATGCTTCTTTACATTTTTTATTAGTAAATTAACTCTATTTTATTAATCAATTAATTGGACATCTTAAAATGAATTGTAAAGTGATAACCAAAAATAAACTTATCCTAAAAAAAAATGAAAAAGAAGATGTCTGCATGTTGTGATAATACTTAGTTCAGTTCAGAGAATCATGTGACACAGCAATTAAGAGTCACTGAGTTAAGATTTATGAGGTCAATGCTAGCTTCTTTCTGGTTCTATGTAACACAGGGCAAATTGCTGACATATGCCATTCACTTAGGCACTTAACATACACATTTTCAATGAATAGTCTCATTGTATTATACTTTACTTGCTCTCTTCAAAGCAAAGATTTAGGCATAAAGTGTTTAGACGTTAATAGAACATAAGTTTAGCCCTAAGCTTTTAAGCTTCAATTTATAAATGAGAGTAAAAAGCAAGAATTTGATAGTATAGTATAGTGGTTGATAGTATAGTAGTTTAAACTTTTAGAATGCATGAGTTGAAATGACGGGTAGTTATTTTCCCCAAATTGTTTTGTCTAAATAACTTCAAATAAATATCCTGAGTGTTGGTAAAAAAACTTTTTTTTTCCTTTCTAATTTCTTTTTAAAAATTCATATTTAAAGCCAATTAGAAAAAACAATTATTCAATTGAAAATCACACAAAAATAAACTTATCTCATTAGTAACACTAAATCTAAAATAGTGATTGAACAATTATTTCTTTGGCAATTGAAATATTCCATTTTTATTTAAAGGGGCCAAACGTTGATAATGGCCATAGTGACTGAATATACAATTGATTTATGAGAAGCAGTAGATTATTAGCTAAGTGTTGTGGGCACTAGGTTTAGGGACCACAGAGACTGACACTGGGCAGTCAGGGGTCTTACTAGTAGTTGGGTATGGTAAGGATAGTTGCAGTAGAGCATGCTCCCCGTTAGCATCTAGTCTAGTATAGATAAACTGACGAACTGCTGTATCAATGTACTATGCTATTTCTATGCACAGTGGACTGGTCCACTGAAAGATGAGATCAGGTCCCACAACTCTAAGTTAGAATCCTGTTAAGTAAGTTGGTGGGTTTCGGGAGGGGGGCTATGGAAAAAAGAATTAGGAAGAAGTTCAAAATATCTACGAAGAGATGACCAGTTAAGGGAAAAACTAAATAAAGAGATTACAAAATGCACAATACTGTAAACAAAATGTCTAATCGGAAAAAAATAGTGGGAAACAATGTTTGTAGAATAAGCATCAGAAAACATAGGATTAACAATGATGGGATGGAAGCATATAAAGTAAGGCCTAGCCTGCATGGCTACAGAGAGGAAGTAGAGCTCCTCTGAAGGAGGTGTATAACTGATAAGTTCCTCTTGAGGTAACAGTCACTAAAAGAAGATAATTTCTTCCTAATTATTACTATCTTGACACATACATGTGTTAGCATATTAATATCTAAATAAAAATGCATTTAAATATTTTTTGCATAAAGAACTATGTATTTTACATGAAATTTTAGAAAAAAATGTTAGAAATGTTAATGTTAAGAAAAAGTTGAAAAGAAGCTAGAAAACAAGTAAAATTTGAAACTTCAATAAGTTTCATTTAGAATTATTTGTAGTTGTAATTAGTTATAGTTTTAAAATTTTATGCTACAAGCATCTGCATAGATTTCTATATAAGTTACCTTAGATCTGAGAACCTTTGGCCAAATGCTGATGTTTATGCATGCAACCAAACCTTTTTATAATTCATTTAATCAAGTTACATGAAAAATAATAATCACCTTAGATACTGAAAGACTAGAAATTGAATTGAAGAAACTTATTCATATTTTAACTTTAATTTTCTGTTAAGAAATAAACACTTTAATTCTAAAAATCCTGCAAGTTTGCCCTCGTCTCCCAATTTTGTTAATCATCAAACATGGTATAAGGTTAAAAACTAGGTGAAAGCAGCTTTTTTACAGGAAAGTCTTAATGTCACTCTAGAGAATGTAACCTTATTCGTGTTTGATTTTAATGGCACGCATTTCAAGCTAATGGTAACCAAACAATATAAGTTTGTAGTCGTAACAGATTTCAGTATACCTCTGAAATAGATGTGCTAGTTGGAGTTAAATATCTTTAGTTGAAAAAAAAAAAAACGAACTTATTTACTTCAAAGTAAAAAGTAACATCATTAAGAAAAATTCTATCATTTATAATTAAAACTACTTTTTTGTAATTAATTGAACTTTGATGTATGAATTCTATTTTTCTTGAACAAGCAAAAAAAATTTAATATTAAACTAAAAACAAATCTTTTTGTTCTGACAATTTTTGTGATTTAGAAAAATTGAAACTTTTTAGGATATACAAAATGAACTTTGAAACTATAATTTTGTTATTGTTTGGAGGAATACCTGGCAAGACATATCTTTCTCGCCGGACTTTCCCACCAATAAGATAGGGTTATTCTGAAGGACTGCCAACATTTATCATGTCTCTTTCTATATAAATAATCTCTTAGTATAATTATGAAGCAACAGCAGTAATTTTAAAACTTTTGAAAATAAATTGACAAGTCTTTTAGAACAATGGCTTCTAAATTTTCCCTTTGTTGCTGGCATCTTTCATTAGTTCCTCTGTTGGTCAACTTTTTGTGTTTTGGTTTTTATGGAATATACCCGAAATTTCAGAAACCCATGTAGCTACCTACAGCCATTGCAACTCCGAGGTGAATGCGTTGACATAGCAACAGCATCAATGTCACCTTTAGAAGGGAAATAGAAGGAACACCCCTTATTTTTAGTTTGAATTGAAAGGCCATGTGACTCTTGCTGCGGGATAGAAATCGCATTTGAGGTGGTAAACAACAACACTTATTATGTAGCAGCTAACTGATTCTGTCCCAGCAGCAAGGCAAATATGGTAATTATTTCTTTAACTGTTTTTTTAATAGACTTAATTCATTAATCTATTTCGTTAGACTAGATTCCTTAGTTATATTTAATTTAAATTTGTTTTTTTCATTTTTTTTTCCACCTTCTTTTTGCAATGTTATGTATAAAACATATATCACTCATTTATATTGATTACAAAAAAAAATTAAAGGAAACTATTATAAACTGTTTGTTTTTTTGTGTGTGGGTGTGGGGCATTAAGAGCGGGTCTGAGTTAATTCTACACTGAGCAATTTTATACTTGAAGTTTTACTCAGATTTGTTGAGAAAAATTATTTTTTAATTAAAAACAAAGTACTGACAACTTAGATCCTAATGGACTTTGTTATAGACACAGAAAGTTATATATTTATATATAAGGTAAGATAATTGAATTCACCATATAAACACGTGGATTTCATTTCAATAATAAGTAACCATTTTTAATGCAACATAAAGATTTTGTTTTCTGTTCAAATAAAAACTTTACTTGTAGATCTAGCTAAACATTGCTTGGGTACCAAATAATTTATTTAATAATTTATATAAGAAATGTAAACAATAATGGATTCCCTTCCTCTCTTTCAACATTTCTTGGGCATCAAAACATATTGTTCCCAACTAATATCAAGTTCAATAATTTTTGATCTAGATAAATGCTTCAACTAAATCTGCAATAGCATTACCATGTATACCCAATTATTAGTCCAGGCCCTGAATTTGAGAGAAAATACCCGAATTTAACAAATTCTCAAAATTGAAGTAGAAATTAAGAATATCTTTTAATAAAATGTGAATTGGAAATTCATGTGCAACTATAACTTGCTAGCATTCACAGTCTTTGCATTTTTGATCAATAGGTATGATGGCTGCTGATGACTACTACATTGTTGACTATTGCCATAAAAGGTTACTATTTATGAATTCAGGATTGCCACAGATTATTTATTATAAGTAAAACAACAAGTAAACTGGTTATTTATTCATGTAAGTGTAGCATTTTTCAATAGAAAGTGGATTATTGTACAATAAACATGATTCGCAGAGGTGTGTAGTGAGGGGGAAAAGTTTTTTCTGCAACTTGCGTGATTACAAGTCGTCTCCTTTATTTATTTATTTATTAAACTCACAATAAAAAGTTTGACTTATAATCAAGTATACATATAAGGTAACTTGAGTTATAGACATGCATAAAAAATATTTGATTATCAAGAAATAGACTGTATGACTAATCTGAGTTTAACAAAATAAGTTTTGATATATAGTTTGCTGGGTATATTATTGGTTTCTAATGTTTTATTCTTGCAGACTTTCCTAGAAATGAATAAAAAATGATTGTAATTTCTTTATATAATTTCTCATTTTATTTTGCTAATCTTTTTTATTTTGATAACAGATTAAAAATTAGATATTTTTTACTTAATCTAAAGATTAGCATTGATTTCCTATTTAAAAATTATCTTGAAATTACTGTTTTTAACTATCTGAATGAAAAAAAATCTTGTTATTTACATCTTAAAAATAAGTAAAATGAATTATGAAATTAATAAACATCAAACTTGAGACAGCAAGATCTAGTTTTTCTCAATCTTTTTTATTTATTGGTATTGATTTTTGAAAATCTATTTTTTAGGTTTTTTTCTGCATAGCATCATTGGAAGATGGCAGAGGGAGAGTCCAATTTAAGTGTACAACTCTTTGTTGAGTTGAAAGGAAAATTTCCTCAAGTTCCAGAGTTACAATTACAAAATACAATAAAACAGGTGAGAAATTGAGTCCTAAATTTTTTTGCCTTAAAGAGATCTAGTAGCTATTAACATCCATAAAGATGCTCGTACTTCTTCATTATTAACATTTAATAAATCAACAAAAATAGATTGCTACATGTTTATTCTATAGTCTTTTCTTACGGCGTAGTGTCCTTACTAGTGCTTTAGATTAACACTTTTTTTAATACAATTATTGCCTTAAATCAGATTTTTTTAAATAAAAAAGATAAACCTGAGTAAAAAACACGGGGCAAAGAAAAAATACTTAAGATTTAATAAGAAAGCAAATTAAAAAAAATAGAATTAAGAAAACACTATTTACATATTAAAAGATTTTGATGCATTAAAAAGGTAAAGGAGAAGCCATTTTGATATTTTATCAATAAAATAGAAAATTAGTATTTTCTGATTTTGTCAAATCGTCCAAAGAGAGGAAGTTTTTTCAATGGCCATTTTTATGTATAAAGAAATTTATTTATGATTAATGTAATAAAGAATTTTAAAAATATCTACTGTATATTCATTTCTAAAGATATTTTCAAACTTATTCACTTTGATCAATTTCTAAAATATTTCATTTTGTTATTGCTTTTTACAGATAATAAACATACATTTTGCTAATTTAAGAAGATTGTTTAGTCATTGCCATTAAACCATTTACAACATTTTTGAAAATCCCACATTTATGTTGTAAATACATGTGTTAGTACTTGGTAAATATTAAATATACTGAATATCAGGTCCTATTGGATTTAGCTAGTAGTCGATGTAGTTTATGAGACTTTTTTTGTACTGACCTTGGGTCCTAAAAATGGCTTGCTTCTATGCAGCTAAGAGACTATTTCATTTGCATGGGAGTGACAAGACTTCTGTGTTAGCTTAGGTGCTCTCTTGGCAAGACACAACACAAATGCTTTGACGATGAATTATTTTTAGCATTACTACTACTTAAAATTCAATTTATACATACTTTTAAAGAAATGAATAATGAAGTATACTGTTCTTTAATTTGTATCTAAAATAAATTCTTTTTCAAAATAAAAAGTCTTATTCTTCTTTCTTTCACTTTTTTTTTTCTCTCTGTCTCTTTTCAGTTTTCAAATAACAGAGACAAATGTTTGGAGTCTCTAACTAAAGAGTTTTCCAATATGTCTTCTCCCAGTCAGCCTAACAACAATCATGTGAGCAATAGCTGGAAGAACTATAACTTTGACAGTTCTACTTATTCTTGTAATGAAAAGCCATGGACTCACTACCGAAGGGCAGAAGTGAAACCCAATGCAAATCCAGATTTTGAACCTTTCATTAATCATTGTTCTGATTCCAGTACAATTCCAAATATTAAATGCCAATCTTCTCCTCCAATCAGACAAATTGCTGTGCACCACATCACAACCTCTAAGCCAGACTCTCCAAACACCCATGTGATTTGTAAATCTCCTTCTAATAGTTCTTCTTCAAGCCCTATTAATGGTAACCAATGGAATTGGTTTCCACAGCACCAGAAAAGCCATGAAGTGTTAATCACCTCCTCTCCTGCTCCCTCCTCTTCCTCTTCGACTCAGCGTTATGCAAAAGCTCAACTCTTTATTGATCCCCCAAACTGGAATGTCACAAACCTTAAGACTGTAATCAATCCAAATGCACCTGGCAGTGCATGTGTAATTTCCTCAAACCCTAGATTACAGCCTTCACAGCTAATAACCATTCACTCACCTGAGCCAGGTTCACAATCTGCCGCCGGTTTGTATTCTCCCCAGCCTGGCTATGTGGCACATGGATCTTCAGAGCTGTTTACAGCTATAGCACACTCCCCAAGTCCCTCCTCTTGGATACCAGATATCAATCCAGTGTTTAGTACACCTCAACTCATCCCTGTGAAAGTCCAGCCAACAACATCTTCGCCTTCAACCCCACACCATATTTCCTCAACTACCTATCACACCATGCCCCAGTCTCAACAGAGTATGGGAAGTAGTACAACCTCTACAATTATACACTATCCTGCTTTACGTATAAATAACTCTCCAGGCCAACCAGGAAATTCTACTGCTTCAGAATCAATGAAAAATCGAACACCAAATCACATGCCTATTTTGCAACCTGTTAGTCCAAGTGATAATGTACAAATGGCTCGGCCACGAAATGGAAGCTTACAGGATGATAAAGATTATACTAATGGTTAGGAGTTTCAATTCAAATCAAATTTATACACATGAATGGCTAATATTTTTGTTAAACTTTAATCCCATTTCACAAAAAGAAAACTGATCTAAACTTTAGTTCTGATCTTTCTGTTCTGGATGTAACCTTTTAGAAATAAGATTATAAAAGATTAACAGAAAAGGCTTTCTTTGAAGTTATCTAAGATCAAAACCTTTTTCAATTAAATACCTTGTTTATCAATAAGTCTACTGATCACATGAAAACCATTTACCTTTACTACTATTGACTATTAGGATAAAATCAGCTTATAATTTCTTCATAGAATTTTATGTTTGATACGCATTAGATAGATCTTTTGCTTGTTTTTTTTTTTATTAAATGTGTCACAGCTATTGATATTTAATCATTAAATAGGAATTTTTGTATGTCTTTTCAGTGATTGGCTATTAGGATGAAGCAAATTAACCAACTGAAAAACTCAATTTTACAAACATGTACAATAAAGCTTTTTTGACATTAAACCTATTTGATATTGATGGACCAAGGAAATCAACCAATCAATCAATGAGCCATATAATGAAGTGATCAGCGAGTTGCTCTTTCTTGAAAAAAGCTTGACAAAAATATTACTAAATATAATATTTATACTAATTGATAACTAAAAGTAACATACCAATTAAACCATTCAATGAAAAGTTTGAGATATGTTTTTTAAAAACAGATTAAAATTTATATGTCTAAAAATATTTTAGAATATTCATAAAATCATTCACTGCTTCTCTTCTCCATTTATAGAACTTAAATAGAATTAAACTTCAACTTAACGATTTAAAGCCTAATTGATGCAATCAATTTAATTGATATTTGACTTACTTCAAAATAGCCAATCATGTCATTTTTGTTTTTTAATCTATACCAGTTTTTCCCAAAATTTCATATACTGGGTCCAGTAAATGGGTTCTAACTTAGATGAAGGCCCAGTGGTAGATTAGGTGGGTGCGAGGGAAGCTAGCAGACCGGTAACGGCTGTAGGTCTGGGGCCTGCTCGAGGGCTTCAGAAAATTTTGTGGAGAAACACTTTTGGTGCATTTTAGTGCATTCTAATGGCTTGATATTGCTAATATTTCTAATTAAAGTATTTCATTTATCGACTAAAGTTATCGCTTTCGTGCAACAAAAAATAATTTTAAAAGAATCTCCAGACGGACCATCAAGAAAACCAACACAGACTGGTGCTCGTCCGTGAACCACAGTTTGGGAACCACTGATCTATATAAATAGGATTAACAACTAAACTTATTGTTCCTAATCAAAATTCAAAACTTGTTTCATTGTCAATTTTTCCATGCCAATTGTGAAAGTAATAAATATCTTTTAAGATCAATATTTATAAAAAGCTAATATCAACATCATTTTTCAATTGGCTTCGTTAAATTTTTTAGTCTGTCATAAGGTTTGTTTAACATTTTTTACTCAGAAATAATATTAATCTGTATTCAGACCATGAAAATAAAATCTCTGTATGCTGTTTTTATTTTTGTTTAAATTAAAAAAACAAAACAATTTTTTTTATAATGCAAATTATTTATTTACAAAGAATATCTGAACTAAACTAGATTTTTTAAATAAGAGTCTCAAATTTGGCTGCCATTTCTTGATGGAAAAATCTTTTCCTACCTAAATTGATTCTCTGCACCTTTTTCTATGCTTCTTTATTTTTCTACAAAGCTCACTTCACAAATATTAATTCTTTTATCTCTAAAGGGTTGATTTGCCATAAAACCAACCAATTAATTCATCTGTTATTTCTATCAAATTACCATAAAACTTTGTGAATAAATGACTCATGGTAAATATTTTTATATTTCTTTAAATTGACAAGAAAACAAATTATTTTAGTAAAAATAGAAAATTTAAATATTTCATTAAAAACATATGATCATGATATACATGCATATAATTTTTCTTTTTTCAGCATTGATAACTCATCAGCGTTTGAGGTATGATAAATTGAATGAGGATTATAAACTTTTGGTTGGTCACTGTAAAGAATTAGAGGAGGAAATAGATAACTTGACGAGAGATAAGAAAGAGTGTTATTCAAAAGGAAGTTTTTTAACAGTAAGTTTTTAAAATATATTCTTATTTCTATTAACTTGAACAAAAAAGATTTTGAATCACCATATTAGATATTATATTTGATATTCTTATTCAGCAATAGTTTACACCATGCTCTCAAGAACATATCACTTATACAATCAAACATATTTTCCCTACTTTGTTTCCTCTTGTCTAGTAAATATATTTATTTAATTATATTGTATTGTATATCATAATACTTTGATTATAATATTATTACCATTATTAATTTTTGTCTTTATGTTGCCCAATGTTTTAAGAATATTCTAGATCTCAAGATTTCTAAATAGTTGATAGAATTATAAAACAAAAAGCTAATCCATATTCAAATTATTTAGACTTTTACTCTCCTCAAACAATAGTTCAAAGCTATTTTTTAATTTTTATAAATCACTGAATAACTTTGAACAAATAATGTTTTCACTTTTGAGTTTTAATTCTGATAGATTATTATTAATCTTGATTCATAGAATATAAAACATAATGACACTTTCAAAGAACCAATGTGTAGAGTTTAATGTTTACATTATTAACCATTGCTCTCTAATGTCCCTCAAAATATTTTCATGAATGACACACCTTCAACCAATACACAATGAAAATATTACAGGAAAATGAAAATCTGCATATATTTGTACTGTAAGAATTTTTGGTTTCATAATTAAAAAATACACCAGTTTAGAAATAACTGAAATATCTCTTTGATTATGTTAAAGGCAATTATTTTGTTTTTATCTGTATTTTGTCTGAGGTCTCTCAGAGTTAGGAACCAGAAATTATGTTAACATATGTGTAATTTTGATTTCATCTCGATAAAGTGTGTAATCTAAAATTTTTCATTTACATATTATTAACACATTTTTATTTTTTTTTTTACTTAAGGAAAGAAATTTGTTGTTTCATGAGCAGTTAACAAAAGAAAAATAAACATTAAATTCAGACTAAAGAAAAAAAATCCTTGATACAAGCATATGATAAAATAAGTAAAGCTAATATGAAAAAATTTTATGAAAATTCTTTCAGGAATCGGAAGTATTAAAATTGCGCAATTCTACTGAAAGTCTGCGTAATGAAATATTTAGTTTGGCCAAGGAGCTGGACGCTCATAACAATGGCTTAAGTAAGTACTTTTAATTTGTTTTTATTCCAATGAATCATAAAACTTAAATAAATTGTTAATTAGAAGCGAAACATTACAAATTAAATGCTTTTACTATTGATATATGTAGTATTAATATAAAATAATTTCATGATTAAAAAATCTTGTTATCTTTTTGTTCATTTTTAAAATATTGAAAATGATTTCTGTAAAGTAAATCACTATTTACATACAATTTTAAGAATTTTTTTCCCTAATTAAAAATCAAATAAAATTAAATATTTACCATACTATAAAAAGAATTTTACTGCTTTTAAATCATATATTTCTATTTTAGATTTGATTCAATAAAACAGCTGGGAAATCTTTGAAAAAATAATTCTATTAGTTTTTTTCTGTCCTATAATTTTTTTTAAATTCATCATCTTAAATCTTTATTTAAAAAATAATAAATTTACTCTACATAACTAATAAGTTCAATAATTTTGAAAAATATTTTTTTTCTTTTTTTTTAAATTGTATTTCTCATCTAAACATTGTTTTTTAGAATTATATTTATCATCCTAACATTTTAAATATTTTTATTTTAAACTGGTACACACACTAATTTCCAGCAATGGAATGATGTCACTCATATTTTAGAAAAAAATTAAGCTTATAGAAATAAAATGCCAGTTGTCTACTTTTGGGGTAACTGTGATCAACAATGCAGAATTATATGAGATTTTGTTTATAACTTGTAACAAAGTTTTAGAATTCATTTGATTCATAAAGAATGATCTTTGGTTTATATAAATAAAATTTTGTTTTATATATATATTTCAGCCCCAATCGGTGTTTTAGATCCATTAGAACAACAACATTTTTATAAAAATATGAATACTGGACAAAGTGGTTCCATTTTTGCAACACCTCAATCTCAAAATTGTAAGTAAATTTCTCAAGTAAACGTTTAATATTTCAAACCTTGTGGTTTTCCTGCTTTTTTGAATTCTTAAATGTTTTATGCTTTCAGCTTACCAACGCAATTAAAATCAATGTTATGTATGATAACTATGGAAAGTGCAAATGACCTTTTGTACATTTAGCAAGCTTTTCTTAAGTCATACTCACTCTAATAATGCCAAAGCAATGATTGATAGTCTGACAGATCTTGATTAATAATATTTTCGATCAAATTACTCACACTTCTACTCTCATCATCACATTTTGGCCAATGTCCACTTTGGTTTCTTCAGGTGTTACTTAAACTTAATCCTTTATACACTCTGCAGGGGTAGACCATTTACATTCCATAAGTGTTATCAGATACTATGTCACTCAATCATAGGTATACTTAAGTTAATTTTGCCCACAGTCAGAATTGAACCTATCACTTCTGGATGAATGTCTTTTAGAACTTGGATAAACCAACGACTGAGATTGCTGTGGAATGCATCTTGTAAAACATTTGAAAGTGAATATTTAGGAGGTTTAAACCAATCAATAGAACTACTCCTTATTTTTAAGTATTTTCTATTTATTAGTATTTATCACTGAAGAATTATCATTCTCATGCTTTATTAATATATGTTTTTTCCATCTAGTATTTATTATTATAGGTTCATACATAGTATTATATGGTATTAACACAAACTAAAACAGTCATTTGTATTGTTGTCCAGGATGTTCTTTTTATTTTTATCTTACTGAATTTTGTCTCTATTTGTCCATACTGGTTCTGAATTACAATTTCATATTTTAAGTTGGAATTAACAACAAATACTTCTTTCTTTTTCCAATTTTCTAAAATGGTATTATTTATCTTTGCTGTTTTCATTATCTTCCCTGTAAAAAGGCATTTTTGAAACCCTTTTGGTTTTGAATAATAAACCACATTATTTATGTTTCTTTGTTCTTTTGTTACTATTCATCCAGTTTATAGAAATAATTCATAATATTTCCCCACCTCAATCTGTTTGTAGCTTGGAGTAATCCACCTCCACGTCCTCCACGATATGTACCAGAGTCCCATCCAGTACCTCCTCCAATAACAGATATTGAACTTTCTGAAGAATCTTGGGACTGTTCTGAATGCACCTACAGGAATCACCATGCCATGGATAAGTGTGAGATTTGTGAGATCCCACGCAGAAAAGGTAGAGTAAAACAACATCATTGTAACACTAGTTTGTGCTATTGTCATGATCGTTGACTTTATAATGATCATCAAGATTATACAAAAATCTATTTCAAAAATCTATTTGCAAAAAGCCACCACAAAAGAATTAACACAAAAGGAAAAATAAATCTAAACAAAAATCAAATGGTGGTAATTGCTATTGCTGATCAGTTTTAATTGGCATCACTAGAAACAAGATAGATTTATTTATTTATTTATTCAGGGCCTTTTTTTTTTTATTTTTAGTGAAAAATACTCTCCACACTCAATTTTATTTTTCTTCATCTTATTGTTTTTTTGTCCTTATTAAATGGATTTACTAAAATGATTATTACCAGTAAAGTCTCAATAGCATTTTCTTTAATACAGATGCCCTTCACAATTAAAGATGCCCAAAGTTTAAACATGCTTTTTTCCTATCTAGGTTCTCAATTTCAAACTTTATTCACAGGCATTAACAATTTATAATGTCTACTGTCTACCTTATAATTTTATTTAATCAATTTGTGAATATAGATCTACACCTGATGATGGTCTTAATTAACTGAAACGCTATATTCCCCACCTAGTGCAACTCTCTCCGTGTCCTGTGGTTTTGAACAAAACTTTTTTGTTAGCACACACACACACACGCATATGTATTTTTTATGGATTAAAAAATTAATCATTAAACAGTTAATTATCTAACAACTGCTGAAAATTTTATAATGATTCAATGGTTCCCTTAATTTTGACAATTTTTCAAAATATTTACTTTATAGAAAAACAGGGATACAACAGAATTTTGTGTCCCCTTATAATAAAAAAATGTATAATTGTTCTATCCTACATCCATTCTGAAATGCTTCAGTAAACTTGTTCAGATTGGTTTTATATTCATTATGATTAATTGTTATTAAATTACTTTTATTGCCCAAAAAACAAATTTTTCAAACAAAGCAAATAAAAAATACCGTTAAGACTGATTAGCAATATTTGAAATGTTGAAGTGTATTTATTTCCTTAGCACAACAAACAAAACTGCCCTGCAGTTTTGAAAGGGTGGAGAATTATTCGGCTATAAGTTAATTGCGGCAGTATTTATTGACTTCGAACCAAATCTTTTTTAAAGATGTATTGTGATAGCCTTTCTTTAAAAATGAAGTTCTGTTTTGAAAATTAAACAGAAATGCTTACTGTTTTTTCACTTTTTTTTTATTTTGCAATATTGAATATCTTTGATGTTCGACTGAATAGGGCTTCATACATATGAGATTACTATGTTTATTTTTTATGTCAATAGATTGGACTCTATAAAAATTGCCTATTTTATGTCCTGTTTTATTGGCTCTTGCAAATGTGTGAGTGACATGACACAATGTGAGGATAGACAACCAGCAACATATATTTTTTAAATACTAAATCTTAAACCAATGTTTTACAACTTTTTTATTTATTTTTGTCATTGTCTTCAGTACTAATAAAAAAATCTATTTTTCTGTTGTTCTTAATTCATTTCTTTGTTAGCAAGTCACATCATTTCATCGCAATTTGAACTGGGTATTTATTGATACAATAATAATTAAAACCTTTCTATTTGTTCATTATTCACTAAAGAAATCTTCTATCTTTCTTCTCTTAAAGAACAAATTTATCTTAAATTCATTTGATGATACTTTGTTTTTTTGCCAATTTAAAGTAAAAATTCATAGTTTTACTGAAGGTACTTTTACCAATAAATTAAACTCAAATAAGACTCAAAGGCAAAACATATCTGTTTTTTTATTTCTTCTTATTCCTGTATTTTAAAACCTTAGCGTATGCTTTATATTCTTATCTAAATACTAAATTGTAAACAGCAAAATGAATATATTAAATCTAACATATATATATATATATTCGACCTGAAGAACGCACAGCGTGAAACTGGCAGTTGTCGACTCCCGTTGACTCCGTGTCT
>JAUZSX010316592.1:0-11931 GCA_034780655.1 Idiosepius hallami | reverse complement strand
AACAAAAGTCCAAATGAGTTATATTTTTGTTAACATGCAGAACCATGTTTAGGGGACCCTAAGCTACACTCTGAACCAACTAAAGTTGAATTTTCTTTGGGTGCAAGGGTGAGGTCATTTTTTCCCCAAATTGCTACATTGTATACAGTTGTTTTTTTTTCCTTTTTCATCTTTTGAATTTAGCCTTTGTATATTTGAAAAGCTGATTTCCTAAAACAGTAGCCTTCATTATGCAATTCTAAGTAAACACTAAAAACACATGAAGAATTCACAGGGAAAATCCCACAATAAATGAGCATGAATCACAAATCTGTTCATTATTTTGTGATTAGAAATGAAGTGAATTTGGCTTTTAGTGACTTTTATCAACTGAGAAATTAATATTTATGAATCTGATTGTGATGAATAAAAAGAAAAGAAAAAAAACAAAACAACCCATTTGCAACCTTACAAATTGTAAAATGAATAATTGAGAACAGGTAAAAATATCTAATGAATAAGATGAGCCAGATGAGCCAGGTGGATAGATTGAAACCTTCATAGAGATCCATTCATGGATAAGTATTCAAGTATTGATCAAATTTTAATTGGTATGTTAATCCAGGATTAACACTGGATTGGAAATTATAAATAGGATTTACAATGGCTACTCAACTATTTATTATTTCAAGGAAATAGCAGGGGGCCAGAGGCATCAGTCAATTCAAATTTCTGCAAAAGTTTCATTTTTGGTACCAACTTGAAGCTTATGGTCTAAGTAAGAATTTTAATCTGAGTGGACAATGATCATTTTCATATATTTCCGCCATTTTAAAAGATGGCCTCCAACCAAATCAAATACTGTCAATATCTTGGAAACTATTTAACCCAGAAACATGAATTTGGTGTTTAAACCTAAGATTTCATAATCAAGGAATAAAAAAAAAAATATTACTAACAGCATTAGAGTATTTATTTGTATCGCAATAGAAAATTACACAAAAATTATTTGTCTGGAAATAGTAAATTCCACAACTTAAGTTATAATAAAATGTAACAGAATTACGCACGTTCACATTTGAACATATTTGAATGTAAATTCTGTAAAAAACATGAATACAACATAAACAGTCTCTTTTAATTGTTCTTAGTGATATTTTATTGATTAGGTAAGTGCAAATAATTATTTTTTCTCATTACATTTAGGGCCATTTAGTTAAGGCAGCTTTTTTGAACTTGCATGATGAGCAGTGTTTTGTGTACATACATTTTACGTGTCTGGGGATGCATTAAACCACTGGGTAGATGCACTCTTAGTCTTTAGTTAGAAAAGCATCTATACATTGAGAACTGCATGTGATGTTCCAACAAGCCGCATATGTGTGGTCCCCCTCTGTATGCAATATCTTTTTCAAAATTGTTATTGCATATAGGATCACGTCACAAAATAATGAAATATGATATGGAAGAAGTATGATTGGCTGTTAAAAACGTAATGATAATTTGGACAAAAACGTTAGCAAAAGGGCTTTTGTTAGCATTCAAAAAGCCCTGGGAGACACAAAACAGAATTTTGTTACATTCAGAAATACTGAATTTAGATTTGGCACAATTCCCTCTGCATTTTGGCCAAGTTTCAGAAAAACATAATGAATGGATCAAAAGTTACGGGGCAGAAAGTGTCATTTTTGGCCATTTTGGGAGCATTTTCGACCCATTTAAGGCCTCTGGAGATGCAATGGGAAATTTTTTTTAATGTGCACATCTATATATAAAAATACAATTTGTGGCAAAATTTCAGAAAAAAGTAAAGGACAGTTATGCGGTAATAGTCTGGATGCACAAAACGCACACCAATGAAAACAAAGATCCCTCTCTGATAAATCAGGGGACCAAAATAAAAACCCAAGGAGGGTTTGAAGAACCATTGGAAGTTTTTATGATTACTTACCTTGAGGAAGTGTTTGAAGAGAAATCTTTCGAATTTGTTTGAACTCCAATCGAGGCACTTCTCCATCCACTTTCCAAATGGTCACATAATCTTTATGCACAATACTTAAATAACAGATGCCATCTGTTTGGCTCCATTGTACACAACACACAGAACTGAAAGTATCAATTCAATGAAAAAAAATAGTCTAAAATTAGAAGAAGTGAAAATTTAATCTCAACAAAAGTTTGCAGTTCAACAATTTTATACTGTTAAGAATTAAAAGTCAATAGATTAAGATTTAATTTAATGTGGAAATAAAATACACCACAACAGCATATCCCCAAATGGGGATCGTTAACTCGGGAGATTATCTCATCTAGTTAAGGGCAACACTGATTACAAAGGCCCAGAGATATAATGGACATGTAAAAATGACCTTGTGCCTAACTTTGGTTGGTGCTCGATGAAGTAAATATAATATCTCCAAATTTGGTCAAACATTTTTGGATTAAAAACCAAATTAGTAAAAAATTTAAGAGTTATTATTAGTTCTAAGTGAACATGCACATATAATGTACAGTCAAGCCATGTTGGAGACACAGGTTCCATTCAGATCACTGAAGTTAAGCAACATTGATCCTGGTAAGCAGTTTTGTAGGTGACCATTTAATAATACCAGGTACTGTATCTAGTGCTGGGGTTGGAAATACCCAGGTCAGTGCCTGGGGATGCGTTACACCACTGGGTAGATGCATCCTTAGTCTTTGGTTAGACAGGCATCTGTACATGCGGAGGACTGCTTGTAAAGTTCACTGGATCATGTGTGTTCAGTGATTGAACCAGCTACACCTGAAGAGGTCAGTATGCTGAAACACACACAGATACACAAATAATGACCAAAATTCTTATAACTACCTAAATCTTAGGTTTATGACTTACCACCAATTTTAATGTGGTTTATTTTTATGGACCTCATGAATACATTACACTGAGAGATGTAAGGACAAATTTACTTTTAGTTAGTCATTGATAACTAAATATTTTTGTTTACTAGCCAAATAGAAAAGTTAGTCACTAAACAAATGAATTGTTATTCCACTCTTTTGTTATAAATTAAGAAAGCATAATACATTTAATTTTGAAGTAATTCCTCTTAAAAATTTGTTGAATTTCTTTAGACATCCTTGTTTAAAAAATAGAGCATATTGTTTTATTTTCTATTCTTTTAAACTTTTTATTGTTTAAATAAACTAAATTTGCTCATTTAATCAAAAAAAAAAATTCTGATAAAGAAATTTTTCACTCGGTATTTGGAAGACTGTCATTAAAAAATCAGTCACCAAAAGATAATGATTTTTTTTTAATTTTTAGTCACCACATAAAAAAATCAAATGCAAATGTGTTTCACATTTAAAGCCTAATAGATTTAGAATCAGAAAATTGTTTAGAATTTTTTTTTAAAAAACAGGAAAAAAAGGAAAAAGATTATTTACTCAAATTCCTTAAGTTTGACTGATTTCCCATGTTCCACTTGGTTTTTGATAATCTTGAATCTTGCCAGGAAGATACATTTTCCATCCGTCCAAACCAATCCATGTTTGGGATGAATGGCTGAAAGGAAATAAATCAAGAACATAATATTGTTTGTTTCTTTTATGTTTAACAGCATATCAACCTTTTCAGGTCATTTTAATGTCTAGAACAATTACTTTTTGATCATACACATAGTTTTTTTTTAATATTATACAAGTTGCATTATTTAATCCATAGCTGGAAGGAAGATGGGGATTGATACATTTCCCAATAGTACTAGACAACATGTCTATGTAGACGGAATTTAGATTTGAACTCATGTACTACGATTCTGACTGTTTATTCACTGGGCCACGTCAACTGCTCCTTTAAATAATGAACTAATAAACTGCTGTTATTGTTGTAGGCAAGAGTATAATAGTGAATAATAATCATATATTATATGACATTAAGGCTATCTACAATATAGTCAATGGATAATAACAGACTATAAACAGCCATTTTTGACTGCATGGGTATAAAAAAAAAAAGTCAAGTAAATTGTGATCTGAAGATTAATAATTATTAGAAGTATTGACCGGCTCTGCTTAGGGCTGGGGACTTGCCGCTAAGGTAAAGCCTATAATCTAGGAAGTCAATTATAACTGTTTTATACTAAATTTATTTCTAATGCTTTTTTTAAACTATATTCATTCCTAATGCTTTTTTTTTAAAAAAAACTTTATTCATTTCTAATGCTTTTTTTTTTAAAACTATATTAATTTCTAATGCTTTTTTTTTTAAACTATATTAATTTCTAATACTTTTTTTAAAAAAACTATATTAATTTCTAATGCTTTTTTTAAAAAAACTATATTAATTTCTAATGCTTTTTTAAAAAAAACTATATTAATTTCTAATGCTTTTTTTTAAAAACTATATTAATTTCTAATGCTTTTTTTTACATATACTAAATTCATTTTAAATACTTTTCTTACAAAGCCTAGTATATAGAAAAACGGCACATATGCAAATTTTAGTGGTTTAAATTATTTTATGTAATTATTATAGTTTTTTTTCTGAAGAGTTGAATGTATATACAGTTTGTTTTTAATGAATTTTCTTTTTTCTTTAATAACTAGTTTGTTTTTATTTTTAAAGGAGTTACAGGATGTAGGTCCCATGTAAACACTACGATCTGATTCTTATAAGTATATAGATTAACTATGGAAAAATACAGAGCAACATTCCTTGGAAATGTTTTGAATTTTTTTTACTGGAACAATTTTGCTGACATACCTATTTGAAAAATATGCAATACATCAATTATGTGGTCTGGTTATTATTTGTATTAATATAAAATCTACAAACAAATAATGTAGTAAATAAGATTTAATTAAAAAAAAAAGATTTTCATATTAAACATATTGGTCAAAAGAACTTGGCCAGCCATCAAGTCTGCACTAAAAGAAAGAGAGAAATAAAAAAAATCAAGGAACGTATGATGGAGTCAGTTACAAATAAACAAATGTCAATTATTCATTATAATATAATTAAAACCAGCTGACAATCAGAAACCAGTTTAAAAGATGCTAACAAAATTAACAAAACTGGAATGATAAATAGATTATGTAAAGAAATAAATAGTATTTTACACACACACACACACACACTTTAATCTGTTGGGCAGGGTGGGTGGAGCATTGATAAAAGCTTGGGTTCTCGAATTGTATTATGAGTTCAAATCCCATTACATTTACCTTAAGCTGCCTCGGGCAGATGGGGCTCGTTAACTCGAGAAATTAACTCATCTATCTGAATATACAGAGCACATAAAAATGGCCTTGTGCTTAGTTTAGGTTGGTGCTCAATCAAGTAAATATAACATATATCAATCTGTTGAATATGATCGCCAATATTTATAGTTAGAGTGCCTAATATCAGTGATAGAGGTCCTTTTTTTTTTAATATTAAGATATTTTTCAAAAATATTTCATTTTTCATCTTAATATTAAAAAAGACCTTGTGCCAAACAAAACTCAATGGACAAAATATAATGATAATAATAATAAATGTGCCCTGAAGAAAAAAAATATCCGAAGTGTGTCGACACTGAATATATTTTCATTTTTTGTTTTTCTATCCCACATCGCCTGAATTTATTTCTCATTTTTCTATTATATATATAGTATTATTAAGAATTAATAAATAATGTTATATTCAATTTTAAAAAAATTCTTAATGCTTCAATATTTCAAGTTATAAATTTATTATATTTTTTACAAGAACAGCTTGTCCTATTTTTCCAGTTTTAATAACAAGTTGTTTCTTTAGTTTTCTAAGTTTAATCTTCACAATATTACTTTTTATGCATGCATTTTTACATTATAGTTATAAACTAAGGCATTTCTAATTGTACAACATTCTGATTTAAGAAACAATGCAAATTGGATTAAAATTGTATTTCTATTAATAAAAACAAACATTCATTGCTATTGTATTCATAATTGACCATGTCTCTTTACAAAAAGCTTATCACAATATTTTCATTATTACAAATAAGGTCGAACCAACATTCCAGATCAATTATCTTTGACTCTCGCTCGCCTTATTAATGTATGGCAAGGTTTCAATCTTCTTCAATCACTGTCAAAATTGTTATGTTAGCCATTCCTCATATTATTTGAGGTTCAAGCGTAAATAATCCATTGGAAGGTGGAAGGGGGCTAGTTTTCAGTATAAAGATATTTAGTTGTATTCTAAAAAAAAATCAAAAGAATAGACATCCATAATCTCGGCTAGATTTTGACTTTGCTCAATTAATTAAAAGAGAAAAAAATAAAGGTTGAAAAGACATTTTACACCCAGTGCTGTTGTCATAAGATAAGTGTTTTATTATTTTTAGTCACCACTTAAAAAAAAATTACTACAATGTAGAGCTTTGACCATACAAATCTTCAGCTGATTTTAAGAGTCACTACAGTATTTATGAGTGGTGAAGTTGGGCATTGGTAAAAGCTGGGACTATGGAATGGTATAACACTAGTTCAAAACCCAGTCAAACACATTCTTTCTACCTTTAGGTGCCTCTAACAGATGAGGCTCATTAACTCAAGAAGAGTCTCATCTAGGTGAAGGGCAACACTGGTAACAAAAGCCCCAATTAAGGTTCTTCAGTTTGGGGGTTGAGCATAGGGATAGCGACTCTTTCTCGTAAAAACAAGTATGCTACAGAAACAGCAATAAAACAAATTTGCTGTCCAATGCACCACTGGGTGTAACGGTTGATGATGATGATGACAGTGTTCATAATTAAAATAAAAACATATTTGGGGAATTTAAGCATTGGCAGATAAAATAGAATTCATGGTGATAAATTAAAAATCACGCAGGAGTAGATAAACAAGTGATTTTCAATTCATGTGTTACTGCGTACTTTGCTCCAAGCTGTGGAGTAAACAGTGACTCCCTTGATTGTGATATACATATGGGTTTAGAGGTCACTTGTGAATTTCCTTGAAACTCATTGTATGAATTTGACAGTGAGTTCGATGGCTAATACCAGCTCAGTTTGATTAAGAATGATAGTCAAAATACACACACAAACATACACCCACTCACACTCAGGGGTGGACTGGAGCTTTAGAATAGAGGCATTATCTACAGAGCAGCCCATCTCATTAAAATAGCCCTAAAGTAGGAAATTGTCTTACAGGTTCAAAGATTTATTCCGTATATGACAATTATGCAGATATATTTACTTGGTCGAACATCAAACCAAGTTAGGCACAAGGCCACATTTACGTGCTCTATACACCTGGGATTTTTTAATTTGGTGTTACCCTTCACCTAGACGAGTTGCTCTCCCGAGTTAATGAGCCCCATCTGCCCGAGGCCGCTATAGTGAATGTTTATGGTTTTGACTGGGATTTGAACTCGCATAATATGATTTCATAGCCCGGGCTTTTACCAATGTTCCACCGTCGCTGCCCATGACAATTTATGCACATATAATAGGCTTAGGTGCTATTTCTTAACATATGCTTAGAAATATAATTTGGGAAGTTCTTAAACGTACTAGATATTATAAACGTGGGGTTTATCCACCAGCCCTATAGGGCCAATGGCCTATCAGGCATTGCCCAAATTTCTGAATGGCCAGTCCACCATTACTCATACTAATGTACTATGGAAATATGTGTGTGTGTGTGTGTGTGCTGCAATATCTTCTTGGATTTCTAAGTCAATGGTAAAAAAGAAAGAGAAAGAAATAAATTATTGAATTTAATATCTTGACCCCTTATCTGTCATAGACGGGAACCTCAACCAATAAATCACTATTAGATTTTTGTTCTTATTACTTGAGTTTTTCATTAAGTAAATGAAAATCATCATAGTAGTAATTGATTGATTTACATTCATTAATTCTTTTATTATAAGGATTAAAAAGAGAGAAAGGAGATTAACAAGGAGTGCATTTTTTCTTTCATTGTTTGTATTGACCGATTCCTAGAAAGTAGATAGAATTACAAATAGGCACCAACAATGAAAAACTACAAGTTCATGCATGTGAGAATTTCAAGAAAAAAAAATCTTATACAAATGTTTAGGTAAGAAATTCTCTTCTGTGGAAACAAAAACAAGTTTTTCAGGTTTTCAAGATCAACTTTGTTCACAGTATATTTTAACTAAGCTGCATTTTTTTTTTTAGATATTTACTGATTACATGTAAGAATTTATATAAGCATTAGGGAAGAAAAAAAATCATATCAAACAAAATAATAAGGCAATTACTTTCTTTCAATGAACACAAAAACTTTTTTTTTTATTAAGTTGTTGCCACAGTTACTCCACTCCAATAGTAAAAATACCAGAGAAAGGAAAATAAAGAAATGTTAAATGTTGTAGTGGAACATCCATCTAAATGGACTCTGCCAACGCTCAACCAATCAAGGGTTCAGTTCCAGAGTTATGTATGTGCTTAGCTGATCTAACAAAACTTCCTACTATCTTTGCCCCTTATTGTTCAACTAATACAAGTTCAGACCTGATCACATGTTCTGTTTTCATAAGTGGCTATCCAAGCCATAGCAATATAAGAATAGAATTATTGAGTATTATATATAAATAATAATGTCCTTATCTTCATTATTGCCTTCATTATATATTGAACAATGTAAAATCCAGCTTTCTTCAGGTGACTCTGGTTGAGTTAAGGAATCTTAGTTCATAATTGAAAACATTTGGAATTTTGAATTAAACCTTTTATTTAATTCATGAGGGTAGACTGTTCTAATTCTGAGTATAAGTATTATGTCTCAATATGTATTCTTAGTTATTACTAGGGCTGTGATATGCTTTTATTAAAGATTATTCTTGCACAGACAAATTTAGTTCAAAAGTTCTGTAAAGCTTTTTAAGTACAACTTGAAGGTTCTTGAGTTTGATCAAAGTTGACCAAAACGTACACTAGAGTCAATATGTAATGAAGCTGATAATAAAGATGAAAATAAGTTTGAAAACTCCAAACCAAGTTCTCAATCCACTTGGCAAGAATTTCAACAAACTATAAACTATAAAGGTTTTTGTTTTGTTTTGTTTTGTTTTGTTTTTTTAATAGAAATGACATTTAATCAAACCGTGAGAATGATTGGAAGAGCATTAAATGAATTGGCAAAACTCTTGATGGATGGAAATATAATTTAATATTGGTTATTTTACTAAACAAATTGCGAAAAATATAATCACATTGCCTAAACATTTAAATAAGTAACCAAGCAGTGTGTGTATGTATATGTATTCATACATAAAAATAGAAATTTAAATTTGGACAAAAGTGAAATTAAAATAAATGAAAAACAACAATAATAATAGGTATAATATTATATTATTGTATAAAAAAGCCAACACTTAAGGGTTTTGGTTAATTAAAACCATTGTCAAGACTAAGATGTTTGATTAAGGAATAAATTTTATGGATACGATAAAAAAATATCCATTATTGTTGATAAAAAAGAACGAAATAAGAAAGCATTTCTAAAAATTCAATTGGTAGTTGAAATATAACATGTAAAATGACATTCTATCCATTTCTATTTTTAATTAAACAACTTAGCTTGGACAATGGTTTTAATTAACCAAAATGCTTAAGTGTCAACGTTTTTATACAACAATATAGTATTCCTATTTTTTCATTTATTTTAATAATTTCCCATACTCATAAGCACAAATTGCATTGAAGCTGTTCTAGATTTACTTCAAAAACACAAACGCTTACCAAGAATGAGATTTTGGAGTTTTTCCTTACCAATACACTATTAGCAAGTTCTTTAATCAATAAAAACAATAAAACTTTAGTTAATTTGAGATTAACAAAGACTCAACTAATGTAAACTCTTAATCTAGAACGAACAACTTGACTAATCAGAGAAAAGGTTCTTTTACCAAATAATCCATTTATTTGGAAATAATTACAAAATAAAAAAAAAGAAACAAAATGATGATTAAGAGCCACCTTTGGTGACCTTTAAGTAAGTTAATCTAAATGTACTTTCAAATCCATCATAGCTTTAGCTCTACATGAACTTCATCATAACTACTGAGGATATATACCTGGTCAAGCACCAAACCAATTTAGGCACAAGGCCAGTTTTAAATCCATCATAGCTTTAGCTGTACATGAACTTCACCACAACTACTGAAGATTCATACCTAGTTGAGCACCAAAACAAGTTAAGTACAAGGCCAGTTTTATGTGCTCATTACATTCTAAAACTTTTTATAATCAATGTTGTCCTTCACCTAGATGAATTACTCTCTATAAGTCGATGAATCTCATCTGAGAGATAGAAGTGAATTTGATAGTTTTGACTTGGATTTAAACTTGTCATCATCACAACTAAGAAGATTGTCTTTTGGTCAATGATATCAATAGCTTGTTCACTAAAAATGTATAAGTTGTTAATATAAACGTTCTTAGTTGTTATATTGAACAAATATATGTGATAAAATTCTAAAACATAATTATCAAAAGATGTGGTCTCTTTATCTGGTCTCAGAAGAATAACATATCTAGGTGTAAGGATATCACTAATTCAAAAACATTGGTAGATGAGAGTTGTCAACTCTTGGAGAGTTACTCATCTAGTTGTTTTTCTAGTTCTTTTTGATTACTGATTTCAAAAAGTCAAAGGGATGCACTGAGTACATAAAGCTGGCCTTGTGCCTAACTTGGTTTCAAACTCAACGGAGTAGATACCCATTTTATCTGATCTTTCTGATGTATTTTATTTCTTATCTAAAGCTTTAACAGTCCAAAGAAATATTGATGGGTCTTCTTGGTAAAAGACTTTTTTTGGTCATTTTGCATTAATTTTGAAGTAAAATAAACACGGCCAACTTGGCCCAGAAATGTACAGAAACGAACGGACAGGGAAAACAACCAACAGCTACATACAGTTCATGTAAAATGAGTCCAAACTGGAGAGCGCCCAGCTCTGATACGCAAAATAAACCGCCTATGTCACTGTTGCGTACTACTACATCTTTTCACGACGGGTCTGACTGCAGTGAGTCACACCCGCCACGTGTGCGCCTGAGGCCTTTTGGAGGCCCCCGTCTCACAACGCCCGTCCGTCCTCATCGACTCCTGTTCACCTTCTCCCGTTCTCGCCTGTCCTCTCTTCTTCTTTTCTCGGCACCGGCTTGCTTTCCGCTCAGAACCGGTGTCACTCCATTTCTTCCCCGTCCCCCAGAACGACCGTCCAGCATATCATACTACAAATTTAGACCAGTGAATTTCAAAGTGGGCAGTAGCACCCCCTGTGGGGCGATATGAACTTTCAGGGGGCAGCACTGACAAGTAAATAGTCAGATGAAAGGGCTTTAAAATTGTGAAAGAGACTTTAGAGCAATTACAGTAAAATGTTCAATTGGTGCTGGTAGAAGGCTGGAAAAACGGAGCAATTTAATTAAGCTTACCACAGTCACTGCCAATAGACATTTGTGCCTTTATACTTTCACCACATATTCTCCTAGATGTACCGTAGTCATTAAAGCGTTTGTTGGAAGTGGAGGCCATTGGCATTTTTTGCCAAGCAGTAAGGGAGGGGTCAGTGGCAAAAAAAGTTTGAAAACCACTGATTTAGACCATGTGTTAGAAATAAGGTTTTGATGATTTGACAAAATTTGGAAGGAAAATAAAACATTTTTTGATTGTTTCTAATATTCTGCAACCTTGAAAGTTAATGAAGAGACAATGACAAAATCATTGAGTCACAATATTTAAAAAAAAAAAAAAAAAACTTATCCAAACAAAATTAAAATAACATAAAAAATGAAAAAAAAAAAAAAAGATTTTAATAAAAACGTATTTTATTTTTCATTAAATAACTAAAACATTATGTCTTTCTTTTTCTGGCAAGAGTGCCATTTCACGGAATAAATAGCCTCGACCCCTTTTTCACATAAAAGGAACGGGTTTTCTCTAATCACCGTTTTTATGTTAT
>JAUZSX010316581.1:0-11932 GCA_034780655.1 Idiosepius hallami | reverse complement strand
AAATTTATAATCCAAAACCTGCTTAGTTTAGTTAATTTTTGCTTCAAGTGTTCACAAAAAGGTTTAAAAGTTTGGCACAAACATCTGAGAAATCTAGAGTAAATCAACTAAAACATTTTCTATAATAAAGTGAAGATGAGAACAAAATTCTGAAAATTATGAGGCGAGTTATGAATTCTCATTTCAGATATACAATAAACAAATACTTCATTTGTATAGGATTTATTTTTTCATAAAAAAAATTTCAGCAAGGATAGATCAATAGATTGATTCCTATCAACATCATCATTATATATATATAAATATATATAAGTGAAAATTTCAGCGTGTATATATATATATATATATATATATATCAAACATAAACAATGGAACTTCCTTTCGACCTGATGAACGACGAAGAGAGAAACTGGCAGTTGTCGACTCCCGTTGACTCCATGTCTACACTTAACTAATAAACATGCTCTATCACTGATATTAAGCACTCTAACTATAATTTTAAGCAACCTTATTACTTAGAATAATATATATATATATAAGTGAAAATTTCAGTGTGTGTATATATGTGTACATAAAAGAAATTGATCTCTATCAAACTCCTCAGCCAAGTTCCTGTTGCTTGGGTACTCCATCTATTCTTAAATAGTAGATTAAGAAATATGTTTCATATTGGCAATATAGTAACTCTTATTAGTGAGTAAGGTTAAAGTTGGTGTAAGGAAAGATGTTGCGGATTAATATCTGTTTTGCTTAGTTAATGCTAGATAAATTTATAGACTTACAAACAAGGCGACTTTCATTTATTTCTCTGTGAAAATTAACATTAAATTTTAAGCAATTAACTTTCAAAAAAAAAAAGAAAATAAAAGTTCTTCTTGGGTCGTTCTCATTAACATCCATGGATAATTCAATTTTTAGAATTATTTTTAGTTTTTTAACAGCTAAAAATATTTCAATATTCCCAAACACTTAAAATTGCTTTCCTTGTTCTAAAGGCAAAAAAAAAATCTTATTAAGTTCTTGTAGTAGTAAAGGTTAAAAATAGATTCCTAATTTAGAATACATTTAAATTAAAAGTTCATTCTTTCAGAACTTATTCACCGTAAGTGATGTTTTCAAGTTAGTCACTTTATAAAATGTGCCAGAAGTATGTGTGTGTGTCTTGACCAAAGAATTTTAATTTATAAAACCTACTTTAGGCCTCTGGGGTGAGTTTGAAAAAAAAATACAGTGTAATTATACAATTGTTGGTATTTCCCAAGTCAAGCAGAAAATTATATGAGGCACAAGCAAGGTTTGATGTGTTTGATCATGGAATTGAATAGCTGAGATTCAAACCCAAAACCACTGAACCAAAGCTTAAGATGTAAGTCCATCACAAAAATCAGTTAGTAATTCAAAACTGTCAAAAGGCAGTAATGCACTAGACCTAGTTATCATCCAAAAACATAGAAGAATGGTCCCATTGATTTTGGCTGTACCCAACTGGTAAAGGATAAATGGATTTGGATGAAAATTTCTCAGTTTTATAGCTAACTAGAAGTATTGCCCGGCTTCTGACAGGTGCCAGGGATTTGCCACTAAGGTAATTAAGGATATTGTTTTTAGATCTTTATATCAGCCAATAATTTAGGTCACCCGAGGAAGACTGAAAGGTAATTCAGTTGAAATATAGGGAAACAGATAAAAATAAGGATGAGAGCAATAGTGCAAATAATGTTTGTAAGACTTTCTAAACCTTTTTTAAATAATAACTTAGCCCAACAAACTATTACATTTTATCATTTAAGTCATAGTTTGTAATTCAATACATTTCTTAAAATGTTAATTTTGCAAATTATTTTTAAAAAAGCATGCACCATACATCTTATTAAATTGTAACCTGTGATGTGAATCTAGATCTTTCTTATAACACTGAAAATAAGCTTTAAAAAAAACTAGCAGGACTTGTGTAAAATACATGGCAATTGAAATTTAATCTAAAGCATTTTTGTTTTAAATTAGCTTTAAGCCAAGGTATAAATGAAAATTATACAATTATTACACAATGTTATATTGTGCAAAATTCCACAGCTGTATGTTACAAGAAATGAAAACACCATAACTACATTCCAACAAAACTTATAACAATTGAATGACAGTCTCATATATTGAGAATTGTCCAAATGTACAATGTTATAAAGATCATAAATAATATCTCTGCCCATTCTTCAACAAAGTTAGAAATTGATTTAGTTAAAAAAAATAATTACTATTTTAATAATACTGTTTGACATTCTTTTAAACAAACCAAAGTCTAATAAAAAAAAAATTCGTGTTTTACTTATTGAGTAATTAAGAAGATTTCACTTGTCTCTAATGCAGAATTTGGCCGCACGTTTTACCACTTTCTGCTTAATACTAGACATGAAAGCAATAATAGTGGAAAGGTTTTTCATTTCTTTTCTTGCATGAAGCCAGAATATTAAAATGACTTTTTACTGGGACACTAAATCATCTGCCTCCATTGTCTAATTACTGAATTTCTTAATGGAGTGACAAGCAGAATTAAAAAATGGATAAGCTTATCTATTGCCTGATAAATTATAAAAATATTGATCCCATTTTGTTTGCCAATAATTTAGTGAGGTCAGCATGGTATATCTCATCTGAGACATGATAGATAACAAGGCTTTGGAGAAAGTTTGAGCTTACACTAATCCATTCACTTTCAAATTAATCCCCTTAAGGTTATGGATCAACTTCTTTCTGATGGCTATAGAATGATTAGCTCTTTTTACTTATCATAAGAGTAAAGGGCTTAACTGTAAAATTATTTTCAGATATCATGACTAAAATATTAAAAATAAAGAAAGTTTTATCATTAGCTAACCCACTGTAATGATCTGACAGATAATTTTGTATACAGTTGGCAAATTAAAAGCTATCATATATCAAGTCAAAATAACTTGATTACACATCTAAAAGGGAGCTTAAGGACATTAGATGCCATTGGAAACTATTTTCGATTGGGGTGGACTTTGATAATGACTGAAAGAGAGAAGAAACTATCAATAGTGGGGTGACTTTGAGTTGACCAGTGAAAATTACTCTAGTTACATGATTGATTGCATAAAGTCTACTAATAAACGTTGCATCAAGCTTATTTTTTAAAATTATTATTCCTACAACCTGGAAAGTGTGGTTATGATAAAATGAAGATTTTACATCCAACACAGTTAATATAACACAATAAAGAAAAGGAGAATTCAAACCAAAATTAGCTACTTATCTTTACCATTTTAAACAAAGAAAACTATCTATTTTTTCTCATCGTTTGTTCAAAGAACAGATCAACCATAAGCATATCTTCATAAGCATATCTTCATAAAATTCTTGAATCTATAAACACTGCCCTATGTTCTTTTAAACCATATCCAAGCTTACAAAACATTAAAATATGTATATTTTTATTCGTTTGATAGGAATTAAATAAATTTACAAATAGTTTTCAAAATTTTTCAATTAAACTAAAAAGTAGTGGAACATATGGCCATTTTTAAAATAAAAAATCCAGTTCATTAATCTTATTATTTGAATACAGCTTGTCTCCCATTAATCCATTTAAGCATTTTGCTTTCAATATTCAAGAAGAGACATTAGATAATTAGACATGGACAGAAGAACATTTATTGCTCTTGGTAAGAATACTTCATAATATTCTCCCTTTATGCTGTCCCACATGGGAAAAATAATGAACAAAACCTATCTGCAATTGTTACTTTTATACTCATTCACTACAACAATGTTAGAAAACAAGAAGTGGGAAGCAATGGCATAGCTGTGCATCAGAGATGGGATATATTTCTTAGATTACTTACCAAGTAAAACTCATTTGCCATCACTTTGTTGGACTTTGCTTTGTTTAAAAGATGGGACAAACACAGTTATAATTGTGCTTATATTTTTAATTTTTAACATTGTTGAATAATCATTAGAGATTTTATATAAAGTTTTTAGATCACAGTGGACTGTGAGAAAATTCTCAGCGTATTATATAAAAGGCAGTCTCTCTGTCTGTCTGTGACTGATTTTTGTTCCCTCTGCACACCCACATATTTTAATCTAAACCATCCAATTTTCTATGGGCATAAACCAATAGTTAAATGAGGTCAATGCAGTTTTTCCTTCACACGGACAGTACAATTTATTGCACTTTTTTAGCTAAAAGCGTACCTATCTTTGGTCATCATAAAGATTTACACACTAGTGTAAAAAAAAAACAATGACATTTAATATGAATGATTATTATCTGTGGAGATGCACTGAAAAGTTTGAATGTTATGACTGAATCCTCATTAAGTTCTTCTTTCAGTTGAAGAATTTTTATTAATTTTGTCCACTTACAAATTTGTTTTCTTTCTGAAAATTTGCATGTTTTTGATTGTGACCAGGAAGTTAAAGCTTTCCTTTTTTTCAATTCTGCAAGTTTTTCATTATTTTTGTCCTTAACCACATTTGTTGAAGTATTATTTTCTTTTTATCTATATATTTTTTTTTAAATAGGAATCTACTAATTACTTTATTAGTAGTTTCTTCATAAGGTTGCTATAGTTTTATACATTCATTTCTTATATTTTCATTTAAAAAAATAAGTTTAATCCTGACTGTAAGTGGAAGTAGCTAAGAAAATTTCACACTGATTTGCATAGTATCAAGTTCTATGGATTGAACAACAAAACTTAGTTCACAGTTCCTAAATAATACTTGAAGAAGACTGAAGGCTTTCTCAGTTGAAATGTTATATAAATCTAACAATAATTATGAGAAAAAAGTCTGAATAAGATAAATAATTATAATAATAATATTAATAATAAAGTTTTGCTTTTCATTGGTAAATATTATCTAAAGAATAATTGGAGAAATTTTACAAATAAAAAAAGCTTCATGATCATTATCACAGATAATGTGACAGATAAAAAACTATGGAAGGCAGTTGTTGCGGGAATACAGTTATAAGACACAGATTTCCTATCCAGTGTCATTGTTAATCACCTGACGAAGGCCAAAGAATAATATGATGAAATATCAACTATGCAAGATCAGGACAACAGTCTGCAAATAAATTGAAACATATCATTAGTCACATATCACAAGAACCACAAATAGCTTACAAATATAGCTATGTCAGTCAAGTTTCAAGTTGCGTTGTTTTACTACAACCATTCTCCAATGGATTTTAAAATTCTTGAGACTACTGCCATTATGCCAACCATTGCAAACCATTGACCAATATAGAAATTCTGTATAAAATCTATGTCAGTCAAGTTTTTGAAGTTATCACAGTTTTTTTATGTTTTTAAAATCTCTTCAGAGTATATTCGGCAAGGAGATCCTTTATTCTTCCTCCTCCTTCTCCTGCACTTTCCAAACAAAGGATTCCAGGCACAACAACACACTACATGCAAATCCAATTATAAATTCACAAGTTCAAGGAGTTCAGTTGTCTTCATTAAATACCACCCACTATTGTTGTTGTGTCAACAGACAGACAGACAGACCTGTACTTAAAACGGTGTAATTTTAAGAAAAGAGTAAAAGTATAGACTACAGTTAACAAAATAAAAAAAGAAAAAGCCCACTATTGTTGCCTATTGACTAATTCAGTGATTAGACTGAACAAAAATAAACTTTAAATAAATAGATATTTTAAAAAAAGCTAAAAAAAAAAAGAACTGACTATAAGCAGTCAGTCAGTAGTAGTATGATTTTGGTTTGTGTCTGTATTGCAATGAAACAGTTCAATTGTAACTTAACTTACACTATGTTTCAATAATTAAGTTTATAGGATTATCATTGCTTGCATTTATTACGTGTCAGTGAATAATATGCAATATTATTGTGTTCCTGTCGTGTCCATAGAAGTGTGTGTTTATGGCCCTAAGTAAAAGCTAGCTACATATGATGTCTTACGCAAACATTGCGAGTGAAACATTAAACAATAAAACATTTTTTTCTACGCGTGTAAACGCTTATGAATAAATGTGTAGAGTTGAGTAAAAATTCAGTCTTCCTCATTTTTTTTTTCGGAATTGTTTTTGTTGATTCTTTCACCCCATCCCAAAAACTACAAGAAAAATTTATTTATCTAAAAATTATTTTATATTTATTTTTTGTATTTATAAATCTAAAAATTATTTTATATTTATTTATATTAAATCTAAAAATTATTTTATATTTATTTTTGCATTTATAAATCTAAAAATTATTTTATATTTATTTTTGCATTTATAAATCTAAAAATTATTTTATATTTATTTTTTGCATTTATGAATCTAAAAATTATTTTATATTTATTTATATTAAATCTAAATATTATTTTATATTTATTTATCTAAAAATTATTTTATATTCATTTATCTAAATTATTATTGATTTATTAAATAAATCAATAAGAATGTATATAAATAAATATAAAATAATGCTAGCAGGTATTTTTATAGGGAGTTCCCTTCACCCGGATCAATTCAATATTTTATTTTTTTTACATAATTTGTGATTTTTTTTTCTAGCAAAATTGCAGTTTGAAGGAAGGACAAAATAGCCTCGACTCTTATTTCACGTAAAGAGAACATTTTCCCTCGCTGTTGTCTATAGAAACAATCGATAAATAAATGGTCCTTGTTAAAAAAAAAATTCAAAAAGAAGTTCTGCTTATTTAAAACTGAAAATCGTTTTGGTTTTCTGGTCTAAATTAAAGAAAAGTTTTTTTTAATTGTATTTTTGTTTAACATTTTTTCAAAAAAAAGTTTTATATTGTTTATTTGTGAAGAAGAAGTTAAAACAGTTAACTTCTAAATAGCGATATTGTTTTTAAAGTAAAATAACATATTGCGGACTATTCTTCCATAGTTGTTGTTTCAACACATTTCGGCCAACTTCTGCTGCTGGCCTTCGTCAGGTAATTATTAACCACGAGTCACGACTGCCATGGAAGAACAGTAACACTAAGTGACAAAACACAGTCTGCAAATAAATTAATACTTACTATTCTATTTCACCATTATTTTTTCATAATTTGCATTTAATTTTATTAATTTTGAAAATTCGATTTTTTTTTTCTTTATCAAAGATTTGACATACAGAGCAGCAGCAAAGAGCGAGAATTTGTTTTTCCTCGTTACATTTATGATGCATTTGCATTTAAATAGTGGGTTAAACAAAACACTATCCACCAGGATTTTTCAAGATTAATTATCTAAAAACTTAAACAGTAACACTAATTCAAGAATCAAATACATATCTTTAATATAATAAAAAAGGTACAAGATGATGAATTTTTGGAGTGTCTGCTAAAAAATTTTTTTTCTTTTGTATTAATAAAAATAACGTCACGACAACTGTTAATAAAAAATTGGATGATAAAAATACATTTCACATATTAATGTGTACTTTACTGTACCTTATTTTAAAAATAAAGTAGACATTAATTCTTTTCAATCAAAGGTGGTATAATTTTACCATGAGATGAATGTATTTTTGTCAAAGTTTTTTCCAACTTGTCAGAAAACGTTTGTAATGTGTCCGAAGTAAAAGTTTAAAGTAGATCTGATATTGTTTTTCGAAATCCTTGAGATGAGGTATAATAAATATTTTTAGTAGAATTTTTCGATGAAGACCGAATGTTCACCCGGCCGAAACGTCGTAAATTAAAAAAATATAAAAATAAAGATGAGGACAATTGTCCGAAAAATTATACTAAAAATATAGATCTGATATCACAGAAAATAAAAACAAGTCATTTAAATTAAAATAAATTCTTTCTACACCCATAAAAATTTAGAAAACTTTAGAACTTAATTTGTTCCTTACTATTCTTTTTCCCCTTTGAATCTCTGAACATGCCACAAAAATAATAGACAAATTATAGAACTTCAATTTTTGTTAAAAAAACCAAAAATGTAACATAAACATTGCTAAAATGCTATTCTTCCATTGACGCAATGGACGGAACTTAGTTGAAAGTTATTCAGCAGTTAATAAAAAAATGAGAAGAAAATAACCGGCTTTTGTTTATGTATCGGGTATTTCCGCAAATTTTCATTGTAAAATATTTAATTATACAAGATTAAAATTAGAATTAAATAAATAAATAACAAATATCTGAATGCAAAAAAAAACAAAAAAAACAAAAAAAACTTTGATTAATAAAAAAATAAAAAAATAAAAAAACGAACGCGCTTAATGTTTGTTTTGATTTTGCATTGTAAACAATAACAAACAAGAAGCAACAAATAAAATGTATGAAAATTTAAATAACATTCAATTTTATTTTAGTTTTATATTCCGATATCGAAATATTTTATTATTATTATTTTAATTTGTAAAAATTATTAATTCATTGAAAATTACAAAAAGGTGAGTTTTTTTTTTTTTGAAGCAAGATATAATTTGAAAATAAACCGTTGTAAAAAAAAACGGTGATAAAAAAACATAATGATAAGTGACATGTTATTATGAATTATAAATGATATGAAAAAATATATAAAGTAGACACGACAATCGGGTCTGTCGTCTGTACATGCCGGAACCGACGAAAGTGTCGAGCGGCGCGTGATGCACTCTGGGTAAATATCAACAGCAGCGGCAAAACATAGACACTAAATGGACCGCTACTTATTTTTATTATTTTATTCTTATAGTATTACTATGTTATTGTTTTGAATTTTTTATCAATTCTATTTTTGCCACTATTATTAATTTTGTTATTATTAATATAACTATTATCACCCTTCTCCTGCCTGCATTATTTATTTCTTTATACATTACATTATTTCCACCTGCGACATCTCCTCCATCCATCATCCACCCCATCCACCAGACGAACAGGGAATCAACGTCATGCTACCCGGACCTAAGGCTTTAGGCCTGGGTATGTTTTGGTAAAAAAATACCAAAAAAAAAAACGAAATAGACTCCTTAAAACACTGGAGAAAATTTGGAGGAGGAGAGAGCCGTAGCCAACAAACAACATCAATTGAACCACAACCCCTATTTTTTTATATTTTTATTCCGGCGATGATGATGATGCACTATTGTTGATGTAAGTGTTTGTTGTGTGTGAAGATTCATTTATCCGAGAAAAAGGTTTTTTTTATCTTCTATCTATGCATTTCATACAACTCTTTAATTAACTTCTTGTATTTAAAATATATTTTTGTTTATTCTTGAAATTATAGTTTAAGTTGGTCTCTCTGACCTGAAATATATATCAATTAATGCTTTCTTAAGTGGGATAAAGGATAAAGCTAATCCGACGAACAACAAAGTGAATTATTTAGAATTCTTTTTGCTTTCTTTATTATAATTCAATTCAATTTATTCAAAATTTAGAATTACTTATCAATCATTAAAATGCGAAAATAAGAACGAAGAAAACTAAAAAAAAATGTGTATATTGGTTTAATTTTGATATGTCCCGAGTCTTCTTTTTCGTTTCCATAATCCCTTGGTATTTATTCGAGTCCAATGACGTGGTTGTTTTTTTTTTTTAATATCAACAATAAGGTAAAATGTCTATTCTTTTTTTTTTTTCAATTTTTTATTTGTCCCTGACTCTTTTCATTCTATAATTTTTGTGGGATTTACGGAATAGACAAGAAAATAAATCCTAAATTGCCGATAGAGAATCTTTTAAAAACTGACCACTTCATTGTAGTTGATATTAAAATGTCTGCAGTCTCTGTCTGCACTGACATTTCTTTTCTTTTTTTTTAAAAGGAATATTGTGTTTATATTTCATCAAGAACTATTATTTTAAATTATTTGATACTTTCTAACTCCTAATGTTTTGTTGATTTAATTTGTTATATTTTAAGTGCGTTTGTTTCGAAATTGAACTGATTTTGAAACCAGTATGAATTTCGTTTTCTTAAAAATGGCTATAAAGTGGTTGGTTGTGAGGGTTAAAACTATACACAGAGAGCATAGACAGCTGACATGTTTCCTTTGTTTTGCATTTGTTGTTAAATTATAATTGTTTAATATACATTAATTCGTAGGTGACCGCTGCTTTTCCCCCCTTTTATCTTAGAGTGGATGGTTGTTAAATTATCAATACCGGTTATTAGTCCAGTTGCAGTTTAGTTATTATTTGTGGCTGGACGATATGGAGTATTTATTTCTTCCTCGATTTGCTTTCTTTCAATTTTGTGTGTCACTGCATGCATGCATGCATCTCCTTTATTTATTTTCCTTGTTATGGTTAACTCTTATTTTACTTTTAAATCAATGACATATGTTTTACTTTTCTGTTAGAATTTTGTTAAACTGTAAAGATTGGCTAGTGAGTTGTTGGTGCTTTCTTTTGTTTTCCGTTTTAAATGTTGAATTTTTCTTATTATTTTAAAAACCTTGTGATTTTTAAATCAAATGTCTTTCTGTAAAAAACAATATTAACTTCGTTAGTTAAATTAGCAGCATTCTTCAGATGATGACTATTTATTTTTTTTTGTATTCTAACCAGAACTTTTGCCCATATACTGATTTCATTTTCTTTGGAAATAAAGTGTGGTTAGTGCAAAATGTATTATTATTATTTATGCCATTCAAAAAAAAAAAATCTTGAATAAATTGAACCTGGTGGCCCTGGCACACTTTTACCACTCACTCCCTACGCTACTGACACAATTTAAATAATAAAAAAAGCCCTCCAATCTAAAATCGTAAAAAAAATTAATAAACATGTGTCTGTGTTGATGATACTTTATTCTTATTTATTATTTTGTTAAGAAAACCTTAAAAATAATTTTATCTAGAAAAACAAGGATAAGTTAATCGAACTTTTATTTTACATTTTCAAAATAAAATAATATTCTTTAAAATATTTGCACGGAGTGACTGAATTTTAAAGTTTTTTTGTTTTTTTAATTTAAAAAAATATGATTATGAGAAAATTTGAAGAAGAAAAAAACAACCTTAGACTCTGTTTAACTCTTTGGACCCGAGGAGGCCGATATATCGGCCCTGACAATATAAGGGTAAAAAAGACACACCAATATTTTCGATTTAATTTGTTTCTCTAATATAACGGCTCTGAGTGACTACTTGGTAATTTTGATAATTCGGGATTCAAAGGGTTAATGAAATTTAAAATTAAATTATTGCAAAACCTTTCAATCTGGAAAAAAGTTTTGTCAATTTTCAAAGAATCAGATATTGAATTATATGATTTTTTTTCTATTAAGGAGATTCAAAGAGGAGAAAAATTGCAATTTATTCAAATATGTGTTTATATTATAATAAACTTCTTATTAAAAGTTTTTTAAACTCTACATGTTGTAAAAATGTCATTAAAACTTCAACTATTTGTGTTTTTACAAAATTTTAAATGTTAGATTATTATCCGTGTTAACATGGCTTTCGGCCTGATGACCCTGCAAGCGAGAAATTGACAGTCGCCGAAGGCTGTTGATTCCGTGTCTACACTTAACTAATATACACGCTCTATCACTGATATTGGGAACTCTAACTAGAAATTTAAGCAACCTTACTACACAGATTAATATATATGGTTTACTAACTTCTCATCAACCAACTATTCATCATTAGACTTCTCATCACGTTGACAATTCATCACCCCGACATCGATAACTTTCATCACCTTAAAGCAAAAAATTACATTTAATAATGTGATAATGTAAATTATGTTTTTTAAGTCTATGAATTTTCAATGTGATGAAAAAACCATGTGATGAATAGTTGGGTGATGAATCAATCGTACACCATATGATGTTTAAAGATAACAAACACTTTATTATTTTATTTTGTAAACTGGGTTTACAAGAATAATGTTTCCTTTATAACAATACTATAATATATATCACTCTTAATACCATTTAATTGAGCACTCCATCCAATTTGGATAAAAAATAAGACCCTTCATAGATCTAAT
>JAUZSX010316570.1:0-11933 GCA_034780655.1 Idiosepius hallami | reverse complement strand
ATTTCACAAATTGAATAGTGTTTACCCCAGGAAAAATCTGTTTTGCGTCCCTCGGGGACTTTTAGAGCTAGAGGTACTACGCACGCGTGGCTTGTTACTGTTGTAATAGTTTTCGTAATCTCAGAGTATTCTGAGACGCTTAGTCCTTCCAGTTTGGTAGTGCCCTGCTTAGGTTTCCCACAGACCCCGCATTTGCGAGAGAGCTGCAAGCTCCTTTGAGGCTATTTGCGGGAGGGCCACAAGCTCATTAGGGGCTGCCAGGCTCCTTGGCTTTATAGATCTGTTCTAAAACAAAACATTACCAAAATAATTAATTGTTAGAATTAATTATAAAATCATTATCACACTTAAAATATACATCCATCAATCCATCTCTCTTTCTGCCTATCTCTCTCTCTATATATATATATTATTGTATGTGTATGTATATATAGTTGAAGGATGCCAAACTTGGGGGTGCTCACCAAGTAAATATCATATATAGTCGAAGGCTCCTGGATGGTGAAGGGGAGTAAGTTGTCCTTTTTAGGGTAAAGGGGCCAGAAGGCGAATTCTGCGTTGAGGCTGCTATATGGCTATCCCGCCACTGCCGTTAGGGGTAACTCTAATCGCTAGGAAGGAGTGGATCCTTAGGGAGGTACGTTAACTCGTATTCTTAAATGATCACCCATCTTAGAACAGAATAGTGACTGTTAGTCGGAAGAGTAGCTCAACTGGATAAAGGTTAACACTGATTTCAAAAGGCCAAAAAAAGTGTCCCACTTTAGGGATTAAGCATTGGGCTAGCGACTCGTCCTCGTAAAACAAGTACGCTACTAAAACAGCAAAATATAGATTAACTGCCCAACACACCACTAGGTGTAACGGTTGTTGATATGGAGAAAATGTTTGGATCCATACATTTCTCAATGGTATGAGTCTAAATATGAACGCAATTTCGTGTAGTCCGACTGTCTATCCACTAGGTCAATTTCTTCCCCAAGTTGTTTTTGATGGGGTCATATTTATTCTATACTGGGCAGCGACGGTGGAGTATTGGTAAAAGCTCGGGCTCTGGAATCGTATTACGAGAGTTCAAATCTCAGCCAAAACTATTACATTCACCTTTAGCTGCCTCGGGCAGATGGGGCTCGTTAACTCGGGAGACCATGTCATCTAGGTGAAGGATAACACTGAATGTAAAAAGCCCGGGTAAGAGCACGTAAAAATGGCCTTGTGCAAAACTTGGGTTGGTGCTCACCAAGTAAATACAATATTAGTTAAGCGTAGACACTGAGTAAACGGCCTTCGGTGACTGTCAGTTTTTCGCCTGCGCGGTCATCAGACTATCTGACCACGCCGGCGAGAAACTGACAGTCACCGAAGGCCATTGACTTCGTGTCTATGCTTAACTAATATACACGATCTATCACAAATATTGAGCTCTCTAACTATAAATTTAAGCCATCTTACTACACAGATTAAGTTTAACTGAGACCTACTGTTACTCGTGATGCTGATTAGTAGATGATGATGGTATCTGTAACAAACTTCAGAACTATACTCGAAAATAAATTCTTAGAGAAAAAGACTTACAAATCTATAAATGTTTATATATTTCATATGAACATTCGCCTATTTGACTATTAACACATGAATATTACAAACCATCTAAAACCATTTAGATTATATTGCAAATGAAAATTACTGTTTGAGTAACCTTCGTATTGATTTCTATCTCACATTAAAAAATGTAATAACAAAGAAACTTTGTGAAAATTACGATAAAAAATCCAAAGATCTTAGATTATTGTAGTTATCAAACCTAATCCTAAAACCAAAAAAGAAATTAACAAATAAAGAAAATAAATGTAAAGATTAAAAATTAGTCCAGCGGCTCACATATTCTAAATTATACTTATGTAGAAAGAAGAAGAAATCAAAACAGAAAATAAAACGATGAAAATAATTCTATAATATTTTTTCAATCATAATTTCAAAAGTTTCAAAAAAAAAAAAGAAATAATGAATCCCGATGTACGTAACAACATGAATAATCTAAAAAAAATTGATGTATTCAGTTTTTCGGGTATTTGAGAACATGGAAACCAATTTTGATAACAAAATTTAATGTTTCGAGAAATAAAAATGAAAAAATATAAGGATCATTTGAGTCTATTAGAAAGAAGCAATTTTAACGGATACGCGTAAATCTATAAAATTGGTTAACGGTATTTTTTGTCTATCGTAAAATCCAAATGCATTTAGTGGTGGTAATAGAATTTGATGTAATTGGAGAAATTTTGTATTATGACTAGAAATTGATCTTTACATTTATAAAATCAATATTTCGAATTCCATTAATGCACTGTGAACTCCGTTATTGATTAAAGTCTATATTCTTTTTTAAAAAATTAGTATAGTTTTTAAGATTGATGCATTACAATATAATATTTTAGATAAAACACTGTTTTTAGCATGTTTGAATATTTGAAGAGTGTGTGTGAGGGAAAATATTTAGATTAAAACAGTAATAAGACTTTGCTCATGGTCTTGCTGTTAGCAAAAAAAACATTTAAAAACCTTAAAAGCGGTGGGCGTATATTATATTTACTTGGTGAGCACCAACCTAAGTTTGGCATAAGGCCATTTTTACGTGCTCCTATCCGAGCTTTTTACATTCGGTGTTACGTAGATGAGCTACTCTCATGAGTGAACGAGCCCGATCTGCCCGAGGCTGCTAACGTGATTGTTATGGTTCTGACTGGGATTTGACCTCGCGTAATACGATCCAAGAGCCCGAGCTTTTACCAATGCTGCAGTGCTGTACCGTCGCTGCCCATGCAGTGGACGTATATATTTTAAGAGATTTATGTATAAAATCATAAAAAACATTTTCTTTAACTCTTCAGAAGAGACGTTCAGTTTCTCTGGTCCATTCTCTTAATCCTAATCTGCAAATTAGATGCAGAAATTTTGGCAAACTTTGTTCTAAAATAAGGGCCAAAACAATTCAACCTTTTTTATTTACTGTGACGATATTCACTGTTATTAGTGAGTTTTTTTTTCAAATAACAATGTTTTGTTATTAATGAATTCTTAAAATTGTGCAACATTTGTGACCAAGAAAATATAGCGAGGGTTTAACATTTATTATTTGGCATTTGTTTGCCTATTTTTTCTTTCATTGTAAGTATAGGTATCTCGATGAAATAGCCAGAGAGATATAAATAAACTATGTAATGCTACGAAATCCTAACTGGGAAAAGTTACGGCACAAAACGTATTAAAAATTAAGGAAGTTTAACCGTCGGCTTTTTTTGCATACCTAATATATTATGGCCATTAAATTCACAACTCATTAAAAGTATTTTTCTGATGGCAATACAAGTCCCCAACCCCCAAAAAAAATTTAAAAGAAAAATTTTAGTCGTTGAGAAAGTATTTCAATTCGGAGGTCAATGGAGCGAGAAATAACTTTGGTTTGAGAGTCTCTCTCCTTTAACTAATTAACCTATAAAATCAAATTATTTACATATATATAAGCAGAATCTTATCTCTGTTTTCATGTTTGTGTGTGTTTATGTGTGTGTGTTTGTGTGCGAGTCAGTTTGAAAATAAGTAATGTATGTTGAATATATAAGAAAATGGATTAAAACAATTTAAAATCAGATTTACATTATAATTTTTTGGCAAAAAATTTAATTGTTTCGGAAACCCGGCTGTATTTGGAAGTCACACACGACAACTCAAGCAGAGATTGGTAGGGTTTGACCCAAAGTATTACCCAGACAAAGTGAGTACCCAACTTTAATCTCTTCTCTGAGAACAAAGATTGCTATCTATATTTACTTGTTGGGCACCAACCCAAGTTTGGCACAAGGCCATTTTTACGTGCTCTTACCCCAGCTTTTTATATTCGGTGTTACTATTTACCTAGATGAGCTGCTCTCTCGAGTTAAAGAGCCCCATCTGTCCCAGGCTGCTAAAGTGAAAATTATGGTTTTGACTGTGATTTGAACTCATGTAATACGATTTCATGGCCCGAGCTTTTACCAATGCTCCACCGTCGCTGCCCAGAACAAAAAAATATACATATATATATATATATTTTTTTTCTTATGACCTATCAACCATACATATATTTAATATTATTTGCAAAAGATCATCGTTTGTTGTTGATGTGATTCCAAATATTTGAACTACGATACTAAAACCTTACATATATACATATAGAGAGGCAATCATGACGAAATCGACAGACACGATTTATGACAGGCACAAAAGATGAAATATTTTCAAATTTTGGGTCGACAGGTTTGGAATTGGAGGGGATTAGATGTTTAAGTAACCCAGAAGATGGAGTACATGTAGAGATTTTGGGCCTCCAACCCTATCTCGCTTAAAAGATTGGCCAAGCAGAATAGGGGACTGGACTTCCCCAGAAATGTGATAGATGTGCCTCTCTCTCTCTCTCTCTATGTGGTACACTGCAACGTCTATTTTTTGTTGCATTAGTTTTGTTCAAATGACTACTGTTTTAGGTATGAGCGCAGAAATCGACAGATTTCATTAAATACAGAGGGTAAATTTAACTCAACAATCACAGAGCAGAATGTAGACAACTCTTCTATACAACAACCAGCTAAGATCTTCTCACTCTTTACCTAATTCCCGGACTATACGTGACTGCTGTCTTTACTGCTGCTGAATTGTCCTACTCCTACTGAATAACTACCATTAATTGATTTTAATACTGTTGTTATTTTGAATAACTAAACGTTAAAACAGAATTTATTTTACTAAGGTCCTGCCCCTACTTTTCTTTATTAAGGTCACTGGCACAGGACCGAAGAATTTTCCACCCAACAACGTTACACTTGCTACATTTATTATATTCAGCTGTGTAGGCCATGCAGCGCACTGGGGATGGTGCGTTTGGTCAACGACTAGTGGCATTATGTACTGTGATGGACAGGCCAGTTTGTGACTTTTGACACTCACGTGAACAAAAACAGATGTCGTGGTTGACAAGTTCTGACTCTGGCGCCACCGAAAAGTGTCATTGGCTGTATTGACCAAAAGGTGACATTATTAGCTTTAGTTAGGAGTAAGAGAAGAGATCTCGGCGAAAGATTTTCGGCATTCTTCTTTCTTTCTTGCTCCAACATAATAAGTGATAAAAATATACATCTCACCCGATCATATGTAGAGAAAGTAAGAAACGACAGCTTGTTAGCTAGAATGCTGAAAAAAGTGGAATATTTTGTCGAAAGCGTTTAGTATTACTTATATAGTCATTAACCTTTAGACAATGTTTATTTAATTCTTAGGTTATATACATTGTTTTTATAGTTCTTAACCAATATATACATTGATATTTATATCCATCTAACTATATACTATAAAAGTCAATTCATCGTGTTTACTAGGTTTTACATCGGGTTTCGAATTTCCCTTTCATGATTACTGCGCGTGGCTATATCGAGCCGAAGAGAAACAAGAAATTGAATTGTAAACACTTGTATACTTATATCAGCACCGATCTAACTCCTGACAAGATTCAACGTTGCCTAACTTCGGTGAATTGACGGAAACCGGTGTTTATAAATCACTTTAATAACAAAAGAGTCTAGATTGTTTCTTAAAAAATCTTTTTTTAAACCACAGAGAAGATACAAAGAAGCGTTTTGGGTTTGAAAATAAATAAGAGAATAACAGAGAAGCTTTTTTTAAATTAAAAAAATAATTTATTTTCAAACATGAAGCGTTTTTGAAAAAAAAAATCCTTTAACAAGCATAAAATTAAAAATAAATATATTATGAAAAAGTTTAAAAATGAATTTAATATAAAAAACATTGAGTGTCATTCTAGATAAGGCTTTCTATTAGGCTTTGCTAATTATCTTAGTGGCAAGTCCCCGGCGCTGGGCAAAGCCGGGCAAAACTTCTAGTTATTTATATATTCCTTATGATATACATATGAATTATTTATATATTCCTTATGATAGATATATTATTTGTATACAGTATGTTTCAAAAAGACAGATTAACCAGTTTTAATAGCATCAAATCAACATATTTTCGAATTATTCCTTAAAAAAGTTGTTTTTTTTAAATGTTATTAAAGTAGATTTTTATTATATCATTTTATTGTATCAAATACTTGTACTCACCAAAAGGTTGTTGACCGTCTACGCTGATCCCTATTTTATTTATACAGTACTTTAAAAGTTCTTAAAACCTGATTTATAATTTGTAGTCTCAATGTATTTCAATGCAACGTTATTTTATGAAACCGTTTTTAACGATAGATTTTTAGCTTCTCGAAACCATTATAGATTTAAAAATATTTTTTGGCACTGCTTGTCACACTTGTTTTTTTCGAACTTAGGATGTTCGACGCCCAGGAAGTACTTTTATGTTTTTTATCGATCTTTGATCGATGCAAATGAATGTAATATGATTAATGTCCACCCCGAATTAGGAGAGACAGAGGTCACCCGTATGTGGTTAAATGTGAGTAATTTGGTCAGATCCATCCATTAACTCACTGCCAACTCTGACGCCCATTCTGTCCGTTGTAATCTGGTTTGAAAGGAAAGATAAAAAACAAATTTCCTCACATGAAATATTATTTCCAAACAAAAATGATGTTCTAGTATCTGCAAATTAAATAGTATTGCTTGCTTGCGTGACTGATTGATTTATTTCATGATCTTATAACATATAAAATGAATGCCAATCAACCTTAAAAAAAAACAAAACAGAAAGAGCAGGCAAGTTTATAATATACTAGTAGTATTGCTCAGCGTTGCTCAGGGTTTGCTTAATGCCCCTTCTGTGGTGATTTTGAATTCTCTTTTTGGTAATTCTAAGATATTTTCTTTCTAAGAAATCTGTTGTGACTTTAAAAAAAAAACCTGACACTATTTTAGTAAACTGCAGTTTAAACCTCATTTGAAATCTCAGTGAACAACATAGCGACTAGCGGACAGATACTACGGCCTCGAAATTTTCAATTTTTCAATATTGTTCCCAAGCACCTTTTTTCCACGGTTTCAAGGCCTCATATAATTGGTAGCACGGGTTCAAATACCATATATAGGTTAAACAAAAAATTTTCAAATTACTGTGATTGAGACCACTCCTTATACAGAAAAACGGATAGAGATACAATGTCACTTTTTAAAATCTTATTTAACATATAAAAGTTACATTGTCCGCCAGAGTAAGAGTCTCAATTTAATACAGACTGTATATACTAGCCACTCATAAATCTTCTACATCTGGCAAAACTCAAAACCGAAATTATTTATCCCCAGCCATGTACTATACTCCAAAATAATACTTATATTTCTGTGATGTTTAATAAAACACCAAAAAGATTGAAGAAATTTAAATAGATGGAAAGATCCTGATAAACAATTGAGGCAATTAGTGAGTCAAGTTGACCTGGTTGAACTCTTGGGGCATCAATAAAAAAGTGTTTTTTAATTATTTTTTTTTTTTGCAAAGTTTCAAAGGTGATCTTAATTAAAGAAACATGTGGTTTAATCTTCATGCAAACTGTATATCTCTGTCTTTTCTTTTTAATGTCATTTTTCAAGTTGAGTTTTAGGGTTGTTAGAGAATATACTCACCACTCCATTATGAACATTGCCATCAAGTACGGTGGGATCATTTTTGAAATACTGGTTGCTATCAGATCACCAAATCTAACCAATGTTGGAAATATTCAGCATAAAGGTGTCTGTCTCAATATTTTTGATCCTATAACTATTGGGTATGATCAAAAAGATTAGACCGGCCCATTATAAAATGGAAGATACACAATATCATCCAATCATAGAACAAAGGGACGAAATTTACCTAATTAAATGAACCTAGGATCCACGAATTAGAAGTTGCCAAAATTCGTACTTTAATTCACATAGATTTTACGGGTGAGCAAACAATAGGAAGAGTTATTCGTAATATAGTTTATTTTTATTTTTGACATGAAGCTTGGTAATTTGGGAATTAACTTTATTATTCTGACTTCTGTCCTCATTTTAGTACGTTTTTGATGTTTCTACACTACGTTTCGGTCTAGTCCCCCTCAGGCCGTCTGCAGGTGCCTGAGGGATACTAGGCCGAAACAGTGTAAAAACATCAAAAACCTACTAGACGAGGACAAAAGCCCGGATAATAAAGTTAATTCCTATTTGTAATACTTTTCTTCCAAAATACATTATTTATTGGAATCCCATGTTTTCATTTCTTTTTAATATCTACAAATGAAGCCGTGTCTTTTTCCCCCGAACGTTACGTTCTGATCAGACTGTCAAGAGTTTACATATTATATTCATTTACACGAGTAAAAATAATGCATTCAACGATTTTCTAAAAACGAAAATTTGTATGTATACAAAATTATATCAATATTTTAAAAAGTAAAACACAATAATGCTTCTTCATGATATCGAGTTTAGAAATTGAAGTCTATATCTGGAAAACTCTTCTTCCATTTATATTTCCTGTTGAAATATCGAATTCATTTTAACAAAATAATAATGACAATAACAATAATCCTAAATTATAGCTAAATTCAGTTGCAGAAGATAAATGTCTCTTTTTGAATGATTGATATTATGCCCGAAGGGAATTCCGAAATGTACTTATTATTATCTTCTGATGGAGACCCCTATAATCATCATCTCATTCTGAACTTGTCTCAGTGACAAGAAAAAAACTACTTAAGGAGTTTTTAGTATCGAGCAAGAATGGGTTAGATGGAAGTGTTACTTAGTTGATATCTAATTTGTCATCATTGTAGTTGTGTTAAAATATCAGCTTTTTAAACATCAAATGTTAGAATAAATACACCAAAAATGCAGCTTCATTAAAAACGATCTGCAATTTAAGAATTTAGACAAAATATCCTTCAGCTATGGATTGAGTAGTAAATAATGTTTTTAAAAAACTGTGTTAACAAATAGAAGATTGATCGAAAATGAATTGATCTCGGCATTAAATGACCGACGGGGTTGATTGGCTGTTAAACAAAAATTCAGTAAAAAAAATGCAGTTGGTTCAGCATAATCCACCTCATGAGTGAGAGTGATCTATGTTTTCTTTTACTCTAAGAAAATGGTCTTATGATGTGAATGTAATAACTTTAAAATTAGTTAAATAGAATCGATGCTATGTCTTCCTACATTAAAATAACCCACAGGGCCGTTTATAGGCCTCTTGGAGACCCAGCAATTGCCAAGAGGCCTTGTAGCCCCCTAGGGAGCTTACACCTTGCCTCTGCTTCACAGACCTTTTGTAATGTAAAAAAATACCAAATTAATCAATTATTAGGATTAATAAAATCATTATCAGACTTGAAATATGCCACTATCAATCCATCACTTTTTCATTCTATTTCTCTCTATGTATAAATAGTCTTTAATCGAAAGCGCCAGGCGAGGCAAAAACTTTTTTAGGGTAAAGGGGCTGCAAAGTTTATTCTGCGTCGAGGCTGATATGTGGTTAAGCACGTCACTGAAAACACACTTTCTCAAATATGGGTATATTTAATTATAAATCGGCAACTATTTTTGAAGGTGCCTTTTTTTTAATGTATTGTTAATATTATTCCTGCTTTGGACAATTACACACCAAAAATTAATACTTGCGTTTTAGACTTATTCCCTTTTCATCAAATAAAACATCTTTTCTGTCCAGAGTGCGACAGACAACTATGGAAGTAATTGCTAGAGACACGGTTACAAGACTCAGAATTCCTATTCGTTGTCGCAGTTGATCACTCGAAGAAGACCAAAAAATGGTTTGTCTGAAACTTGATTAAACAACAACTATCAAGATGAGGACAACAGTCCTTAAGAAATCAATACATAGATTATGAAGCTTTTGAAGGATTCCCAAAAAACACAAGCCGATGATTTTGTCATCTAAGAAAATATCTCTGCACTTCACAGCCTACTTAAAATGCTACGTTTTTTTTTAATATAAAACTGAAAACATACTGATGCATAAATTGTAGACCTTTTAATAGACACGCAATAGTGAAGCCTATGGAATACATGAACTAAAGATGTTTTATATATACGTTCTACTGAACTATTATCAATATATTTACTGAAGAACTTTTATCATACACATACTAAGAAATTTTTATAAGTAATCCCATGGGCAATGAAAAACACTACATAAACATGTCAGACAACGGATTAAAACCCATTAAAAGTTTGAAAGAAGAAGATTTTAAGAAATAAAGCCGTAAAATAAGAGACTTTAGAAATATTCCAAATGAAAAAAACAAAAACAAAATCAAATCAAATAAAAAATCAATTTAAAAAAAAAAAGTTAATCTAAAAAAAATGTCAATGTGTTAATAAATTACTTTGACTGATTGTAATGATATATGTTGGATTGTTTATCGTTGTATTTTATTTATATAGTTTAAGAGATTATAATTCAATTCATGTACGTGGTTACTAGGGCTGCGATAATATGATTTTCTTAAAGATTATTCAATTAAGAGACTTGAATGTTGTATGATTCTTGCATTTCTTTTACCACGTACAATTAGGACCATGACAACATATCTTTATTAAAAACATATTCTTGTCACAGCTCCATAAACAAGGGATATAAAAATCATATTCTTTAATAAAAATAATATTTTGGCAGCGCTAGTGACTACATCGGTTGATTGACGCGGTAATTGTAACTTCTTGAATTCCATACTTTATTTTTACTGAAATGATTATGTGATTTATGTTCCCTAACGTGTTTTTTTCCTGCATAAGTGATCACCTCGGACAATTGACTCAGCAATTGTAAAAGTTTGTAGCCCTCAGTTTTTTTCTAATATTAAAAAAGATGTGAAAAAAAAACACACATTAGAATACTCTTGGCAAAAAACTTCCAGAATATTCTAAATCTGAGAATGAATGTGGAAAAATGAGATGAATGAATGTGGAAAAATGAGATGTATGAATGTTTTTGACTTACCCATGAAATATCCATTATCCAGTTTAAAGACATAAGAAAGACACTTACCTAAGGAAAAAAAAGAAAAAAAAGAAAAACAATGAATAAAAAAGAGTGGAAACATTAAATATTTACTCAATATAGAATTTAAAAGATTAGATTTAGAGACAATGTAGACTAAAATGGGTTATTATAACGAATAAACTAAGTTCCCCAATGGTTGAAATTTTGTAACTTCAACAAAAATGAAAATCGAGTTGATAAATATTATGAATAATAATAAAAAGAATCGATACTAAACTTTTGACAATAAATCAAATCAATTTGTGGGATTTTATTGAAAAACAAAACAGATTATTTTCATTTTATTTATTTTTTCTTCTTATGTTCGAATGCAAATAAAATCCAATTCGATTTCTGTTTGCTGGTAAAGTCTAAAGCTACGTTAATCTAATGTCGCAGGTCACTAAGCAAATTATTGACCAGTAAAAATTCTATTTGGGCAACTAGAATTTAATTCATGCACTTAGATTCAATAAACAATACCAAACGAACAGGAAAATTCTGGCGAGTCTAAAATATCTAAACAAAAAAAAAAGGATACTATTCTCAATGAAATTGATTCTAATATTTACAACTTATTTTGCTTAGCAACAAAATTTTCAGGAAATTTTTTTTTACCATTTTTCGCAGACACAATATATATATATATATATATATACCAACTTTTGCACAATGCCATTTTTGCGTGCTATTTACATTCGTTGTTACCCTTCACCTAGATGAGCTGCTCTCATGATTTTACAAGCCCCATCTGCCCGAGACAGCTAAAGGTGAACACAATGGTTTTGACTGGGATTTGAACTCGCATACTACGATTCTAGAGACCGAGCTTTTTACAATACTCCAAGCTTACAGCCCATATATGTATATATATATATATATATATATATATATATATATATATA
>JAUZSX010316559.1:0-11934 GCA_034780655.1 Idiosepius hallami | reverse complement strand
ATGTTATATTTAACAACTGAATGCCTGATTATTTTTTTATTAAAATTTTATTGGTGATTTCACTAAAAAGATAATTCTTAATCCAAGATTGAGTAAATTTCAAAAACTTCATTTTTTAAACTTATTCAAATTCTGGAAAAATACATTATGACACAATAAAAAGGAAAAGTTGTAAAATCATTATTCGTAATGTTTATTAATTTTTTAATTAATAAACGTAATGTTTATTGATTTTTTAATTAATAAACGTAATGTTTATTAATTTTTTAATCGTTTTGATGAGGCTTGATAATTTGTCCATCTATTTTTCGGGAAGTTATTCTCATCACTATAACTGTTACCAATCAAGTGTTTCAGATGATAAATCCTTCACCAAATGATCGAATGTAGCTTTAAACGCGGCTTAAATGATAATAGCATTAGGTTTCTGCTGTTCTAAGAGTGCATTATCTGAAGGTGAGGGTTTCAATTCCACCTAGGGTTAGAAATATCGAAAAATACATCTTAAAGAATTAAATCTTCAATTTAATCATGGTTAAATGAATGAGAGTAGCCTCTCCTTGTGGATTGAATAAAGGGTTTATTTCAAAGTTCTCTGAAGACTTTACATTACAGAATAAAGTCGATTATCTGAGCAAGGTCAGGAAATTCATCAGCTGAAACCTTGCAACAACAACAAAGATAAGCATGCAAAAAATAGCCCCAAAAATAGAAGCGCAGATCATTTCTAAGTTTGAAGTAAGAAAAAAGCTAACAGATTGATGGCAGAAAGTCTTGGAAAACGATGGTCTTTATTTTGGGGAATAACTTTTATTGTTTTTGTTATTATTTGCCTGGTAAATTTTATTTTTTTTTTGCAAGTGTTTACGCACTTTGAAGAACTTTTGGGACAACTAAATAAAGGATGAACTGTCTCACGGTTTTGTAAAAGAAATTCATAAAAGACCAATTTTTAGACATATACTACTGTAAATTGTTGCGTAGAAGTCGAGGTCTATAACTTTCACCTAAATATCCAGATTTTTAATATGCCCCTGCCGTATAAGTTGACTCCCTTCCCCGGCTCAAATTGCTTGAACGGAATTCTTCTATCGTCATCAGAAACGAGGCGCTGCTTAGGTAATTAATTACGTCATCACCGAAATGTGCCAAACCCAGATTACTGTCATTTTGATATTTTGTAAATATATATGTCATATCAAATAATTTTGATTTGCGATTATTTGGTTTCTTAAATTTGAACTCATGACATAAAAAGTATTACCGCTGTATAAGTCAAGGATGGATTTTTAAACTTTAGTTTACAGTTTAAACTTAACGTTTAGTGTAATTTTTTTTTTTTTTTTTTGCTTAGGTTTTTACGGTATTTGTTTATTGAAAGTCGTTAAGATGAAAATTTAGATGGTATTTGTTGTGAGGGCTGGTCTCACCTAAATACTGGACTCGCTCGCTCTTAATATAAGCAGCTATATAGACTGCTTCGGGGGAGATCTACTGGGAGATTTACTAGGAGACTACTGATGATATTCTACGACTCACAGTAGGACACGCTATCACCAACCTGAGCGGTCTAGTTTACACCTAATTCCACGTGGCACTGCGAGAGCCCCCAACAGTATTGGAATTGATTATCTTTCCAAGATATATCTATACTAAAAATGAAAAACAAAAACTCACCAAATATCTTTGGAAAAGTATGCAAATTGAATAAGGCTGTACAAGGAAATGCAAAATGCTTGTTGATTGGCAATTTCATTGTAGTGATGAATGATTTGTCTCAAAATTTTTTTAACTTTATTTTTTTGGATCGATCCGTTATCTCTCATGTCCCAAAAGGATTATGACTTTAAAAATCAAGCCTCTTATCATTAATGGATGATCCCTTTTATTAATACAATTTTCAGTATTATTCAATATCTAATATTGATATAGTCATTATTCATTTACAATCTAAGCAACTAAAAATCAAATTGAAATTTAAAAAATAATTATAAAAAAAATAATTTTGTCCAACGGGGGAAAAAAGTTGATAATTTCAAAATGAACCAATGTTCCTGTCTTAAAATTAATAAAAGTGAACTACTTTAAAAAAAAAATTCATCTGTAATGAAAAATAAGTCCTTCATTTAACTAAATAAATTTTTGAATCTGTAAAAAAAAAATATATATATAACAATTGATTTCTAAGTTACAGTTTTTTTAAGAGAATGTGAAAAGCTGGTGTTGCTTAATTTACTGAAATATTTGTAAATATCTCTAAAAATCGAATTGATTACATGAGTTACCGGAAATAACTAATAAAAAAAAGTTTACATTTTACCATAAAAATTTCATAAAAGTTTGTTGAAAGAGATCGTGCATGAAATAATTTTTAATTGCTTTAAATGTCATTGAAGGAAATACTTTTAGATATAATATAATATAATATAATTTTTAGTTATAATATAATATAATAATAATATTATAATATTTAAAAAAATTACTGGAAATGTTTGAATAGACTAAAAATCTTTCCTAACCAGCATTAATATCTGTAAAATAGTGTCTACAAATTTTACATGATTATTTTTCAGTGGAAACTCCACACAAAGATTTGTCTTTTTTTCTTTCATTGCTAGATCAATCTGAAAGATGTTTTCGACTCAATTTTTTACTTGGTGCAAAACAAAAAGAATTACTTTAAGATGAAATTATCATTCTATATCATATTTTACAATGTGTTTCTACAATTATTTTAGTGGTTATACCAAACATTCAGAAATAACATTAAAAATGGTTGACACACAACATTTAAAAGACTATAAGGTAAAAAAAAAGACATACATGCAGAATCATAATTTTTGATTTTGAGCATGCAATAAAACAACTAATTTTGATTTGAATACTCTACTTATATAAAAATAGGCCATTTTCGAATATTCTATAATAAAAATTTGTATTCAATTTTTTAAGAATGATCATAAAAATCTAACTTAGTTTAAACAGGAATTAACTTTATTATTCGGACTTGTGTCCTGATCTTAGTAGGTTAATTGATGTTTCTACACTACGTTTCGGGCTAGTGTCCCTCAGGCCGTCTTCAGATATTTTTAACCGTAACCTCAGATAGGGATGCTGGGTCTCGTTATCGAATATTCAGTAATCACTGCCTTCCATAGTTGTCGCTATCAAACCGTAGTGTAGAAACATCAATAAGCCAAGATGAGGACAAAAGTCCGAATAATAAAGTTAATTCCTAAATACAAAGCCTCATCTCTAAAATAAAAATAAACTATAATTGAGTTTAATCAATTACAGAAATTTCAATAACTAACAGAAATAAATTAATTAATTATAAAAAATATAAAGTAAATAAATAGAATAATTTAAATATCTAAATAAAAGCAGAACTATAAAATCTCAGTATCCATTTCTTATGAAAAAAATTATTTCTATCATCTAATGAATAGAAGTATATAAAATCATTCAGACAAATCTCTTATTTAGTAAATAAATAAATAAAAATATTCTAAATAGTATAAGAAAAATAGAAAAAATGTTTTATATTTTATTAAAACCAAAAAGGATATTGTTTTACCAAATAATAATTTGTTGGTAATAATTAAGAACGGTTATTTCAGCATCTGCGCTATTTATACTAATGTTATATCACGCGTATTATGCAATTTATCTATTTTTCTATCTATCTACCGTTTGATCGATCAATATCTCTCTATTTTTATCTATCTATCTATCTATTTATCTATCTATCAATAAATCAATTTACCTATCCATCTATTAATCAGTCAATCAATCTATCTATCCATCTAAATTATACCTTTTGAATGTCAATAATTTTATCATAACTTTTTTTTAATGAACGATAATTAAAAAATGTTATTACAAAATATAGCTATGGAAAAGATTTATGAACAGTAAAATGTTTATAATTTGGTCACAAAATGAGTGGTAAAGCTCGAAAGCAGTTTCATAAGAGTAAAATCAAGGCTTAATATTATTCAACCGTATTTGAATGATTTAACTTCTATAAAACAAAATAAAACTGAAAAAAATAGCTTTCAATTGTTTTGTTCATTTTTTGGAAAGAGAGAGTTATCAAACTATCCAAGAAATAATCCTGGCTTTAAGTTTAAGAAAAATTTGAATTAGTTTTCAAGAAAAATTCAGGCTTAATGTTTGAAAAACAAAGTTGGATTAATGTCCCAAGAAAATTATCGATTAATTTCACAAAAAAATATTTATAATTTTCCTTACAGAATTCTTCTAATTAAAAAAAAAACACAAAAAAAACGAAAAACGAAAAACTTTAAATATGAACTAAATGCACTCTTTGTTTAATAAAGGGAGAGTCTCAAGTAAGCACAAAATTCCTTATTTTCGTATTTGTTTTGTTTTATTAATATACAGCATGATTTTTCCTACCACTGTTTCCTAAATGGAACCAGCATTTGAAGAATGGTAAAAGTAGAAATTTTATTCGAAAATTCTATTTTCTTTACATATTTTTACTTAATTTGATTTCAGAGTCTTTTAAACAAATGTTAAATTTTCTTTTAGTTGAAATTAATAGTATTTAGAAATTAGTTAAAATCGTTGTTTGTTTTTTTTCGAATGAATATCTAGAGATCTGAAATAAGCAAATGAGAATTTAGGAGGAGTTCTTGATCAATAGGATGTCTTCAATAACTAGAGAGGGTTGTATGTATAAAAACTGATGTCATAGAAACTGTAGAAAATATACATGCGGTCTCCAAGCCATGATAAAATAAATAAATTCTCTGGTAAGCAGTATGAAGGATAAGCTGAATAAGCCAGCTATATTCTCACGGGTATCTACTTTTGGGGCCTTCACAAGATACTAACTAAGAGACCAAGTTGTTCTCTTAAATTATGCTGGGAAGAGTTTTTAAATGAATATTTTATTAGGTAATGATATGAAAAGAAATAGATTTTAAAAACCTATTAATTTTCATTTGTATATTCTTTTTAAAAATGTTTTTAAAAATGTAAATTTCATTCATATATAAACCTGTATCAAAATTACAAGGAAAATGTTTACTTTGCAATTACTCTCCTACTCCATTAAATTTAACCAATTCAAAAATTTAAAATAAAAGAGGGACATTGTAAAAACTAAATTTCGCAGCCAAAGGTGTGTATAAATATTGACATGCAACAAAAGACAGAAAAACACACATATATCAGTTTTATGGGTTATTGGCGTTTAAAAAATACTACAAATAAAAATATTGATAATTAGAATCAACAGTGACATTTCATGCTAATAAAGAAATAATAATAATAATAATAATAATAATAATAATAATAATAATAATAATAAAGGGAATGATGACAGAGACGGCTATGGTGATGGTGCCGACGACAATGATAATAACAATCATAAAAAAAATAAAATATATTAAAATTCAAACCACAAAATGGGATTTCATTAATTGTTTATTTGTTTTCTGTTCCTATTTCAAATGCAGTAAAACCACTGCTTGATTGATTTGTAGCTCAGGTACTTTCAAAGTAATTAGTTATAAAAAAAGATTTTACTTAAAATGAGGGTTAACCCAACAATATCGATATGATCTTTGAAATGATATTAAGGAATGAAGATTATTTCTGGGTAAATTGAAATTTGGATTTTAACAAACTGTTTAATTCAGTCCACTTGAAAATAAATCATAAATTGAAATGATTAATAGTTGTTTATGTGGATTATTTTAATTTATTTCATTTTTGTAATCCTTAGGTTATGATCTGACAATGCAAGAGGAGGTTTAACTGTTATAAGATGGATTTTTAAATAAAACAGAAACATTAGTTACTTGCAATACCTAGGATCAAAATATCCAAATACAATAAATATGACTGTGTAGAAATTTTTATTTTTAAAAAAATTGAAGTTAAAGATAAAAATTCCAGAAGAATTTATTTGTGGTTTCTTCTTTTCTTTTTTCTTAGAAATAAATGAACCGTTTTTAAAGATTTAAGTGGAAGAAACATTTTTGACACAAGGAATTAGGATAAATAATTTCAATAAAAAATGATAATGAAAGCATTATGTAATCAATTGATTAAAGAATTGATATAATAATAATAATAATGATAATAATAATAATAATAGTTTTAACCCCTTTTTTGGTCTAAACTAGACGTAAACATTTTAAGACTGTGCGCCATGAATGAAGTTTCAATAACCCCTTTTGTTCTATTTGAAATTTACAGGTTTATGTTCTATTAATACGAGGCTCATTCTAAAAGTAATGCCACATTTTTTTTAAGTTTAAAAGCTACGAAGACGGTAGTGGGACCATTAAATTGAGCGATCTTTTTTTCTATATAGCCACTACCATTTTCAATGCCATTTTTTAGCGATTTGCACCGGAGCGGTAAATACCCAGGTTAGTATTTGAGGGCATGGTCAAGCCACTGGGCATATGCATTCTCAGTCTTTGGTTAGGCAGGAATCTAGTAATGGTGCCATGATAAAAAAAAACACCCTGCGACCTCACCAATGCGCAAACTGTATCACATCTTTTTGCAATACTGACATCAACTGCTTTGGTTTTGTAAAATTTCAACTTGCGCCGGTGAATGTTGATAAATTCATTTTTTTTATGCATAATGGAATTTAATGAAGCGTCTGTGCCTCTGACGCATTTCCGTGACTGGGGTTGATTTTTTAGAGTCTCATACTGTCAATGTCTGAAACAGAGATATGAAACGTTTAGGTCATGAATGCATAAGATCAACCATATTAAAAATGCAATCTTCTTTGATTTAATTGAACGTGATAAAAGAAAATTGAGGCATTAATTTTGGAACGATGCTCGTAAATTGATCGTTCGTAATATTGTGTTTTGTGCAGCAGTGTAAAACTAAAAAATTAAAGATTTTGTGTTGGGTATTTCTCAGATCTATCTCACAAATGTTGATCTGGATTTTAAATTTAAAGCAAATGGGATCAAGATAAAGCAAGAAAAACTAAAATGATTATTCGTGTGTTTAGAAGTTTCGTAAACCTTTCCCTTATAAAAATTTCCATGAATAAACTAGCTCAACTAAAATGCCACACATTCAACCCAAATAACGTTTTTCAATGTATAATAGTTCTAATTGAAAAAGAAGGAAATTACTGTAAAAGTAATTCAAACTTACCAGAAAGGTAGCTTTTGAAATTTCATACTATCGGTATAATGTTTCTATGATAGTTTTCGGGAAATCCAACTTGTAAAAGTATTTATATGCGTGCTTTTGCAATAGAACAACATTCTTTGCAATTTTCAATAATTAGTTTCCAAGAAAATAACGTAAAACTTGCTTGAATTTTTTTAAGCTCTATCAACATCAGAAGCAATAAGAAACAGCTCGAGACATTTTGGTATAAAGACTATTTTATCATTATCAGAATGAACTTGAACATACTTTTAGTTTAATTATAAGGATGAAGCATAACAGCCTATAAAAACCATTCTTTTAGGTTATGTAGCTAAATATTAGAAAAATGTACAAAAGTATGTATCAGGCGAATAGATATCGCTCATCAGATGTATTTAATGATACACATGCTCTTTTTAAGCCTCTTAGTTTGATTCCATTGTTGGAATGAATAGTCTGATTCTATGATTTGCAACTTGTATCAGTGACGTTTTTAAAGGGGCTATGATGGCGGTTCGGTCCGGGTAACAGCTAAGATAGGATGATACAATGTCACTTCAGCAAAAATTTTCAGCCAGGCTTATAGGTACTTTAAAAATAGGATTTATCTATAATTTATTTGTATATAATTACATGGTGACATGAGAGAGTTTCAGTCTAAAGAAAAATCAAGTCTTAAAAGTTTTTTTTAGTTTGACATGTTGAAACCAATATCTCTTGTGAGTTACCATAAATCTCCAATAATCAAAGTGCATCAAGTGTATAATACAGGGTGTTTACCCCAACAGTTTATTAATGGGGTTTTATATGGTTTCCCAATATATTCCAGAAATTTTGCATTTGTAGGGGGACAGGGGGGTAATATTTGATCAGACCGCCCCGAGTGACATTTACTCTAGTTACGCCACTGACTTGTATCTACATAACTACAATTAGTCATTAAATTTCTGGCCATAAAAAAAACAATATTTTGTTTCTTTAAACGAGCCAACGCTTATATTGGCTTATAGATTTTGAATCAATGAAAATAGATCTATAGGCTGCAGGCCTAAAGGTCTATTTCACTCTAGATTTGTCATTTTGTGATCTACACTTTCAATGAACGAAAAAATAATAAGTAAACAAATGCTAATACTGAACATCAAATAATTCTGCCTCAAACGCAGAGATTGCACATTTATGATTATAAAATAACAATGACACAAGCTTTAATAAAAAACCATCATTGAGGAAAGTGATTATTGTCACAGTAAGTAAAATAACTGAACTGTAATTGGTGGAAATTTGGGACAAGCTTGGCCAAATTTCTGCGTCCAATTTATGGATTAAGATTGGAATAGTTAATTAATTAATGCAACTAAATTCCGCTTGCAAAATCTTACAGAAAAGTTTTTTTTTTATGATTTTGTATACAATCTTTCAACTACTGACGCCCACCACTTATACAGCCTACTATGTATCCAACTTAATTTCGATGTTGAACTATCTTTCTAGTGTTCTATTATATTGACACAAAGTTCGTAAACCCTTTGAAATTTTACACGCAAAGTAATAATAAAAACAACAAAAATCATTCCTCAAAATAAGGACAAATAATTTTCCAAGTGTTTTTCCAAAACCATCGATCTTCAAGCTTTAGTATCTGGTGAGGGAACAATTCATCTGCCTTCGAATCAAATAATTCTATATACGCTTCCTCGAACTTTTGGAACCACCTGTTAATAACTTTTAACAACTCAGCCATTGCAAATATCGTTCCTCATTAATTGCAAATATTTCATCAAATGAATTCATATGTCATGGTAAAATTATGGCTTTAAACTATGAAGAATAAAATCATTGGAAACCTATAGTTACAGATAATGTGTCAAACTTGGCTGAACCTCCAAATAAATATGATATATACTTGGTCGAGCACCACACCGAGTTAGGCACAAGGCCAGTTTTACGTGCTCAAATGGAATAATTACTGTCTTTCACCTAGAAGTATTTGTATTTACTCAGTCGAGTATCAACCAAATTAGACACAAGACCATTTTATAGAGTTCATGATAATTTGGAGCTTTTTGTTATCAGTGTTAGCCTCCATCTAGATGAGTTGAAGGGATTCATCCATTTTTGGAACCAGTGTTATCCTTACAACTAGACGAGTTACTCTCCCGAGTTAGCGATTCTCGTCTGCTTGAGACAGCTGAAATTGAATGGTTTTTGATTAGCATTTGAACTCGTGTCATACTATTCCAGAGTCTAAGTTTTTTTACCAAAGCTTCTCCCTTACTGTCCACTTCACTTATAAGTGATATTTTCTTTAAGTTAATAGGCTTCACCTATTCATGTTTTAGAATCGATGTAATCCCTAAACCGAGACGTGTTATTCATCGCATTGACAAAACAGCTGAAATTAAATGTAACGGTTTTGACTGTATGATCTCGTTTAATACGACACGAGGGGCCAAGATTTTAGCCCTCCTCCATCAAACTGATATGAAGAGTTAAAAAATCTTTTAAAAATTATTTTAATTTAATCAAATCGTTTTCATATTTATCTTATTTCATCCATTGTCTAATAGATCAAACGTTCACTGGGAGTGAGCACACTAGATGCTTTGTGACATGCAGGGAATTTATTGACATTGAAAGACAATACAGACTATTCCTAAGGGTAATTTCTGTAAGCAAGGCATGACATCAGGATAGTTATTAGGTTGGGAAATAAGTTAGTAGCGTTTTTATATTTTCTTTGTTTTCGACAATTTTTTGCATTTCGACAAAATATATAAGATTCTTCCGATAGATTTTTTTCCTATCGTACAAAATTGTACCAATCGTCTTTTTTGGGGGGTAATTTAATTTTCTATTGCATTCTAGGTTTAGAAACGCCATATCGAGGGGGTAAAAAAATATTTTCCATAATTTCTCTTCTTTGCTTTTCATCGAGGCCAAAAGTGGCTGGACATTTGCAAGGTGTACGGAGAAGGTGTTATGGGCGAATCTACAGCAAGAAAATTCTTTGCAAAGTTCAAAAATGGTAATTTTGATGTGAAAGCGAAAGACATTCTAAACTCAACAAACAGTGACTCAAAGCATTTTTGAAGGACGAAGGTCACCAAGAAAGTTGGGAGTTGGCCGAAAAATGAAGTGCGATCAAGATTCTCAGCCATTTTCATTCAATGGGATTTGCCGATAAATCAAAATAAAAACGCTAAGAACTTATTCCCCAACTCAATACAATAAGCATGAAATACTAAGAAGCGTGAAATTTATTTTTTTATGTTTATCTTGAAGGGTGCAAATTAACTGTATTTTTTATTAAAAGTTTAAATGAAATAATTTTTTAAATGTTCTCTTGATCCCCACTCAGTAAATATGTCATTGAATCTAAACAATATTTTATGAAATTTTCAACAACATTAAAGATGTTCTTTTTAATCGAAATAGCAATAGAAATATTAACTTAAAGATGCTTTGTGACATGCAGTGAATTTAAAGAAGATACTTGAATTTTTTGAAAAATAGTAAATGTTTAATGTTATATTATATGTTTTAACTTAGGTCTGATGTTTATTTGCTGTTACTTAGTCTCTTAACCAGCAAAAAAAGTTTGAACTCGTCTTCAGCCAAATTTTATATTTAACCTTCTGAACCCATACTTTTTTGAGTCATCATTCATGTACTTTACACCTAACGGTGCATACCTCCAGGTATAACTTTAGCGCCAAGAACTACATCGATGGATATTTTGGGCTTTGGTATTAGCATACTTCATTGGTTAGTTGCTCGATGCATGCTATTTAGTATTCGGTCTCTATCTGGAGCGAAAAACTGCTTTAACTATTTTTTTTATAGAGAAACGCAGGCCATTCGATGTTTGTTAGTCGGAGGTTAGGTGATCCTATTCAAACTTCAAAAACTTTACAAGAAGAAAAAGAAGAAACTGTTGAGACTGCTTCTTTAGTGATCTTAATTCCTTTTCCTTATCCGGTCTGTCCCACATTGGAATTTTATTTGTAGGTTTCTTTTTTGGCGAAAGCATTAATGAGTGCCGGTAATTAATGAGTGCGATACGTTATGAATAATGACGTGCATTATGTGGACCGGCGATGTGTAAAATCGACACAAGGTAAGGCGGATAGGGCGAGCTGAAAACTCTCCAACCAACACCATCGCAGCAGCAAAGACGCTCCTGAATCTATGCGACAGACCTTGTTGTCAAGAAAGTACCAAAAACTATTTACTTGGCGGCTTTCTCTTTCACACACATCTTTTTAATAACCAAATAACGAAGACTTCAATTATCCTCCGTAATCTTACACTATATTATAAACATGTAAAAACAGACCGCATAGAAACAAAACATTTCCATTAGAAAACCTGCTGGTTAAGAAATTGGGTTAATAACTATTTTCATTTTTATTATCCTATTTTCAATAAAACTACCGCTAAACAGTCATATTTCATTAAATATTTTAAGAATCATTTGGAAAAAAGATTGAATGAAACAAAAATTATTTGTAAATAATGAATTTTATTCTAGATTCTGAATTATATTTCAAAATTTACAGAAAAATAGAATCAATAAAATAAGAAAAAAAAAACCTCCTCTTACATCTGTATATCAAGCTATCTAAATATTTATATATACCCATAGCAATATATATATATATATATATATATATATATATATATGCTAAAAAAATAGGAAAATAAATTCCGACAATATATGATAGAAAATTATTAGAAAAAAACAAAAAACAAGAATGTATATTA